>OX596078.1:8731760-8959260 GCA_951394005.1 Protophormia terraenovae
ATAATAATAATAATAATAATAATAATAATAATAATAATAATAATATATTACAATTACTAATAATAATATATAAACATAACCTAACAACCAGCCTTAAGCTATGATTTTTAAAATTTATAACAAAAAAGAAAAACTAATTTCAAAATATAAGCATAATTACTACAGTAGATTATTAGAATTCATCAATTTTGCCCATATTCAGAAGTTCTCCGCATTCCTTAGCAGAATAAGTCACCTCGAGACCATTAGCAAGAGTTAATTTTACTTTTAGTTTATCAGTATTTAGTACTTTAAACTTCGATATAATTTTCAGGCGAAGTAAAGGACGACAGCTTTTCCTCTGCCAGCAGCAGAAGAAAAGTGGTCATTAAGGTAAACACGGCGATCAATGTCACTATCTACAACATCACACACTTTAAGCGATCGTGTTTTATAATACTCCTTCATTAAACTGTCCCCCTGAAATACACAATTCAATTTAATTAATATAGATTTGCGGTTATACATATAACAAGCGTGATTGATGTCACTAGGGAGAATATTAATATTGCAATGTGCACAAAGTTTGATAGCAACAGCAATTAAATCTTCTAATACTGAAGGCAAGCCGTTAATAACATTATCCGCGGGGTTCAATCTTTTATGGAGCAAATTGTTTTCATTCTCAAGAGCAGCTATTTTTATCGATATTCCTTAAAAGCTTACTGCAATTAATAATATCAGCAGAAGTTCTTTACGATAAGAACACTACTCTGCATTAAATTCCGACATAGCATCAGTAAAGGCTTTTTTTAAGTCAACAAGTTCATCCTCTTTACGTTGGATTAAACTGTCAATCTTGTTATTAATGCCACCAATTTCATTTCGTAGTCGTTTTTCAACTTCAAGTAATCTAGACATAGACTTTGGATCATCAGCACATTTTTCACAGAGGAAAACAAAAAATTTCACCTCTTTTAGAGTTTTCAGTGTGCTTTCATTGATTTTAGCACATTGGGCATGATATTAGCTATCACATGATTTGAATATGACACTTGCTTGAGTTTTCCAAGACCAAGTGTACAAGTACCACATTTATATGTTTTGTTTGCAGGCATTTTAATTATTGATATTGCGGCAGCAATAAAATGGCAGCAAATTGTTTATATGCAATCAACAAGTCACACAAGAAAAAACAACAACAGCAGCACCTTAATTATTTTTCGAGTAGTATATCAAGCCGCAAAATAATTACACCTGATTTTTATTTATTAATCATGAGTTGAATAACTGTAAATCATAAATAAATTTAATTATTCAAAAGCAGAAGTATAATAAAATAAATTTTAAGAAATTATGAAGACCGGCTGTCAAAAAAAGAGCCGGTCTTCAGGCAGAGTTGCCATACCGTTTTCATCTCCATATCATCCATCCAGCTAAGTAAGGACTGCGCACGAAAAAATCCGTGCATGCTCTTGGGCTTATAACTTTTGATGTGAAAAAATAATTTTGTTAACTGGTTTGTATTTGCCATTATGCTCAATTGCCATGTGCTAAGTTTCATGGTAATACCAAAATTGTTTTTTCTTAAAATGGAAGTTTAACAAAAAAAAAAAAAAAAAAAACACCTAAACACATAATTCAAATTTTTCATGAAATCTTGCATTGGTCATATAACATAATTGTAGGGAAGGATGTTGTGCCGCAAAATACAGTTTCTTGGGTCATAATATTATACAAAGAAGTCATGATCTCTGAATGCTAATCTGATAGTGGAAGACAAATAGTATCTTCATTCGTAGAACTCAGGGAAAATAGAAAGGATTTTGAGAGAAAATCATCTCATCTCAGGAAGAAAAGTGTTACAAAAGGTTAATTGCTTTGAATTTTTATCAGAAAATTTGAAAGGAAGTCTAGCCTGAAGACGTGTAAAGTAAGAAAAAAATCATATTAGAAACGCAAGCAAGAATTTGGAGGTAAAAAATAACATGAAAGTACTTTGGACGATTTTTTTCAGAAATTCTATTCCGGTATAGTAGACGATGAAACGTTCGTACATGGTGGCTTTTTTCAACTTCCTAGCCAAATGCTAGAGGAATTATGGCAGAAAAATTTCATGTATCAAAGATATCAAAATTCTCAAGAAAGTTCTTGATTTGGGAAGCCATATGCATACGCAGGAATGTTAAAAAATGGTTTTATTAACACAAAAATATACCTGATTGAGTGCCTTAGGAAAAGACTTCTCCCTTTCCTAATAAAATTTAGTGTATTCGGTATTTTCTGGCATGTTTCCGCTTCTTCTCATTACAACAACAAACAATGGAGTTGTAAACATGCGCGAATGTTATATTCGTCTCGGCCAAAATTATATACCCACCATCAATTTTTTAAAATTTTTCTTTATATGGGAGATGGGCGGAATAGTGGGCGGACCACGCCCATATTTTGTTTCCGAGTTTACATTGTATTTCTACAAAATTTCGTTACCGTTTCACGTTATATGGGAGGTGGGCAGTCCACGTCCACTTTTGGTTTTCAAGTTTATTTCGACCCCCAAACTATCTGTACAAAATTTCGTTGTCATACATGCATTTGTTTAAAAGATATAAGCAGAAAAGTATGAAATGAAGCTACATCGGACACCCTGTGTTTCTAGTTTTTAGCTCATAACTTTTTTGTTTATTAACCGATTTTGCTCATTTTCAATACCAAACAAACCTTATATAAATATTTGAGCCAAATTTCGTCCCCCTAGGTTGTCCCGTTCGAGCCCTATCCTGCTTTCAACAGACGGGCAGACGGACGGACATAGCTAAATCGACTCAGAATCGAAACAGGACCCAGCAAATATATACTTAATGGGGTCTTAAATGATTCCTTCGATATGCTACACACGGAATGACAAAATCAATATACCTCCCATCTTTTTGATGGTGGGTATAACAATAAATTGTAAGAGTTTGTACCGAAAGAGGGTAATCCATCAAATTGTCCGAAACTCCTTGCAATTGAAAGATATTAGACTCTAGTAAAAAATAATTTAAAGGTCATTAAAAGCTCAGCATAAAATTAAAAAATAAGTAGACTTATTCGAAAAAAGTGACCGAAACACAAAAAACCTTTAATTAGAATAATTCCGGAAAAGATCATATATTTCCTTAAAAACCAACAGGAACTAATTTATTCTTTTATGTTTAGAACTTGAACATAACAACTATTATTAAAAATATCACTTCAAAAAAATTCGCCCACTTGTTTAGTTTCCATAAGCAGATTTGCTTACACGGATTTTTTATGCGCAGTCCTTAGTTTGACAAAAAAAAAAAAATTCCACAGTTTTGATACCTCTTCACATATTCGACCATCTCAACTATAAAACTACATAGGTAATTATATCATTCACAGGACCATAAGGTTATGCGGTTCAACGTAATAATTTTATATATTTAAGAATATTTATTAAGTGATTTAAACTATGTTTTCACCTTGAAGTATGAAAATATATATAGGCTTAAAGAACTATTTTCATCCATTACGCAATTTAATAGAGTAATTTCTGAAATCCGTGAGTGTTTTTAATGTAAAGCTTTCAAAATTTACGATTAGTCTTTGATTCCAAGAGACAACTATTAAAATTTCCCTATAATATTCCAAGGGACAACTACTAAAATTTTCCAATACATATTTAGATGCACTGAATAACTGATCGGAAATGTAATTTTCGATATGTTTGTATGCAAATGCGTGTTTTTTTTTCTTATCCGAATCAGACATTTTATAAAAAAATGTTATCGATTTGTTAGTGCATATTTTTGCATATTTTACCTTATAATGCATATTTTTATTGCATATTTATACCCTACACCACCAAAGGTGGTTGGGGTATGATGTGTTTGTGCAGAAGTTGTAACGCAGAGAAAAAATCTTCGGACCCCCACCTTAAAGTATACCGTTCGACTCAGAATCACTTTCTGAGTCGATTTAACGATGTCCGTCCGTCCGTCTGGTCGGCTGGCTGGCTGTCCATGTAAAGCTTGTGCGCAAAGTACAAGTCGCAATTTTAAAGATAATTTGATGAAATTTGGTACATATGCTTTTCTCAATACAAGGACGAAGCCTATTGAATTTGGTTATGATCGGCCCATTATTTTACCTTACCTAACCTAAAAAGATCGGTTCACAATTAACCATAGCTCCCATATAAACCCGTTTTCAGAAAATCACTTTAACGGGCATAAATACCTTTAAAAAGTTAGTATCAAGTTAATATTCGACACAAATAAGTTTTATATGAACATAAATGATAGTTCCAAATTTTATAAAGATCGGTCCATAATTTACCATAGCTCCCATATAAGGCACTCTTTCTGGAATCACCCAAAAGTGAATAAATTCATATAAATGTCAGCATCAACGTAATATTCTGTATTCGTTTGTTTTATTTTACACTTATGAGTATCGGCCCACATTTGACTCCAAGTCTAATAAAAGACCCCTCTCCGAATTATAATGTACACATATGGTCGGGCTTGACCGACTATATCTTTTTCTCTCGTTTTTATTTATTTTTTTTTTTTTGCTTTTTAAACATTTTTTTGTTACAATCTTATTTTTATATTTCTCATTTTGAGGTAAAATGCAAGCACCCGAAAACTTTTTATTTTTATAAATAAATATCTTTTCTGTTCAAAAAATAATTTTTCATTTGTTTAAAAAACTATGTGAGGGATTTTAATTTTTTTATTTAAATATCCATCATGATGAAAATAATAAATATCTTTGCGATTAATATCTTTAAAAATAATTATCAGTATGGAACAAATTTCAAATGATTGTTTTTATACCCACCATCAAAAAGATGGGAGTTATACTAATTTTGCCATTCTGTGTGTAACATGTCGAAGGAATCATAATAAAGTATATATTTTCTAGGTCCTGGTTAGATTCTGAGTCGATCTAGCTATGTCCGTCTGTCTGTATGTTGAAAGAAGGATAGGGCTCGAACGGGACAACCTAGGGGGACGAAATTTGGCTCAAATATTTATCGTATATAAGGTTTGTTTGGTATTGAAAAAGTTGATGGTGGGTATATAGATTCAGCCGAGCCGAATATAACATTCATATTTTTTATTCAATGAAATTGTTGTTGTTTAAAATTTTTTCATCCGATGAAAAAAGTTGAAAATATACTATACTCGTACTTTTGTAATAAATATCACGAAAGATATTTATATTTTTTAATTTTCTATAATTATGAATCTAGAAACATGAAATTAAAGATATGTGGTCCTAAATGAATGAGAATCCATAAGAAGGGACTTTGTGGTATCTTTTTTCGTTCTTCTAATAGTACTTCTTGAATGTTCTGCAATTTTCATCCTTAGAAACATAAAATTTAAGATGTAAGGTCCTAAGTGAATCAGAAACCTTAAAATGGATTTTGTGGTTCTTTTTCTTTATTTTAATATACTTTTTCGTAATTCTGATATTTATTTTTCATTATTCTAAGATTATAAACCTAAAATTAAAGAGATATTGTTATTTATGGATGACATAACACCATTATTAAAAATGTTCCCAAGGGAGTTAAGAATCTTAGTTTAATAAGTAGCGGGTTTACAGCTCGTTAAAAATAAAAAACTAGCAACGTCTGGTGTATCACTACAAAACACAAATATAGTTGCTCTTTTTCGATCTTTTTATACCATTTTTTCTTAAACCTTATTTGATAACAAATAAATTATTATGTTCCCGCTAAGTATTGCTCAAGAAATATGGCACATTGGTCTTGCATCGATATTACATTTTAATTTTTGTACGAATTACGAAACTTAAAAAAGAGTGTGATTTTGCTGAGCTCCTTTAGTAAGCTGTGAAAGTTATCAACAAAGAGTAATTAGAGTTCAATATTATTAATAGTTCTAGTCATTGTAGAAATTAACTGTTTGCAATTTGAAAAACGTGGTGTTAAACATTTGCTTTGTTTATTTCATTAAAAAAATAATAACAATTAATAATAATAATTAAATATAAAATTCACGTTAAATTATAGAATCATCAGTAGATTACCCATAAAATGTATGGATTTTACAAAAGTTTTGATTTTGCTTGCTCCACCGGCAGTTTCTGGTAGATGGGGCTAAAAAAATAATTTTTTAGCCTACTATGACTTGTTGTGATGTTATAAGCAATCAAAGTAAAAATTTTTTCATGAACTTTTTTTAAAAAAGCCCTGATTTCAATATGGGCCTAGCCTGCTAAAAACGGTTTTTATTAATTTGTAGAGCAGGATTTTTATTTTTTATAAATTGATAAGTTTTATCAGATTTGCTTAATATATTAGGGTAGATGGACCAAAATCTGAATTTGGGGTATACATTTTTTACTTATTATGCAAATATTGGTACTAAATGTAGGGTGTAGCATGAAATTTTGAATCATTTCAGAGAGTATTTTTAAATAGTTATCGAATTAAACAGTTACTCGAAATTTTGGTGTTGCAGATTTACCAAAAATTGTAAAAGTTGACATGTTAATATTATTATATATAAACAACTTTGTTATCTCTTTTACCCTTAAAATCGGTGATATATATTCAAAATAGATAACATTTCTCACAATAGCTTGGAAATAAATAAAAAAATATTTTCAAAAGAACTAGTAAATTAACTTATATGTGTTAAATTCATATAATAACGGGATTTAGTTTTGTTTAGATTCCATATGATGTATTTTTTCTCTGGCGCTGTTTAGTTTTCTTTCAGAAAGGAATAATTATGCAATTTATTTTATAATTTACCTCTTTTGAGGGTACATGATATCATAAAGGTTAATTAAAAGTAAACCTTTTTATTTCCGTAATGCATTGTCTTGAACAGTTAAATTGTAATTTTTGATCTCAATTTCAATATATTTATCAAGAAGTACATACATGGTATTTAAATATTTACTTAAATACAAGGTTTTATAAACTAATTACTTCCATTCTACATTTAAAAATTCCTCATCATCACTTGCTGTTTTAATTTTAAATTTTTACGAATAATAATGAAAATTGTTATTAATATTACACATAAATGTTTACCTATTTGCGATCTGTTGATAAAAAAGTTTTATGTTTTAATATATTTCGCCGATTTTTAAGGCAGAAGAAATAAAAAAGTGGTTTATATATAAAAATATTAAAATGTCAATTTTTATAATTTTTGGTTAATCGGCAACACCTAAATTCCAAGTGACTGTTTAATTCGATAGCAATTTAATAATACTCTCCGTGATGATTAAAAATTCATGCTACACCCTACATTTAATACAAATATTTGTATAATAAGTAAAATATTGATTCCCAAAATTCAGATTTTGGTCCATCTACCCTAACATATAAAGCAAATGTGATAAAACTTATCGATTTATGAAAACTACAAATCCTGCTCTACAAAATAATAAAAACCGTTTCTAGCAGGCTAGGCTCATATTAAAACTAGGGCTCTTTTTAAAAAAGTTCATGAAAAAATGTTTACTTAGATTGCTTATAACATCGCAACAAATCGTAGTAGGCTAAAAAATTATATGTCAAATATTTCTGCATTTTATTCTGAATAAAAAACCTTATATAGTATTTTATCGGAAAATGTTAAATTAAAGATTTATAGCGCAATAAAGATATTAGTTACTTTTAAACATTGTTTTAGGACAAAGGTCAAAGTCGACTGGCCGGTTTACGACCGATCGACCCAATTTTTGCACACATATTATTTTTTTAGCCCCATCTACCAGAAACTGCCGGTGGAGCAAGTAAAATCAAAAAATTTGTATTCATGGGTAATCTAATCATCAGCGATGTCCATTGACTCTTCCAGATCATGTTTTCTTAATAATCAGAACGCTATTATCATTGGCATACCAAGTGCCTTAAAAGTAAAACAAATATTTCTTTGTAGGTTTTATCTGATTTTGAACCGATTTTATTGAAAAATATGCCTCCACCTTTGGGCGCTAAAGATGAAAAAATCTTTCTGCTGACGATCTATACCTCTTTTGAATAGCCAAAGCTGTATCGGAAGGTTTGTGTCCAGACAAATAGTTCATTCCCGCTAGTTAACAACAGCCAGTAGAATCTTGCGCTTATATGTTGCAACTAGTTTGCCTTCAACCAATTTAAAAATATTAGCTTTAACAAAATTTTATATTGTCGTGAACAATTGTATGACTCAAACAAATTCAGGGCTTATAAAAAGCATCCCATTAATTTTAATTTCACAGATTATATGGTCTCTAAAATATGGCTTGAAAAGATGAAACAGAATTAAAGCCTAAATTATTCAAAAATGTGGTATTTTTTGCACAAAACAGTATTTCGCAAAAACATATATCTTCAAACATATATCTCAAAAACTAAAAGCGATAGAACATTTCCAAGGTCATATTCAAACTCAGCATGCAAAAAATATTTAGAAAAGTGTATTTTGGTAAAAGTGTCTTAAAGAAAAAACAAATATTTTTTTTTCTTAGGTTTTCATTAAAATCTCAGCATCCAAGCCACTCCCTATTTTAAAAACTTAAGTTTCACAATAGCGCTCGAGATAAAGCTTTCCAAGCCTTAAGGTGGAATGTGGAATGCCATTTGGAAGGTGCTCTTATTACCTATTATACCTGTATCTTGAGTTGTTTTTGAGTAGCAGTATTTATATTAAAAAAACACTGTGTTAAGTTTAAACGATTTTTCCCAATTTCCATGATTCCATTATGTCTCCCGGCGGGAGCTAGGTTTTGATTTTAGACCCATAGTTTCTTAGGTAAGTTTTCTTATATTTTATTATAGATTACATTTTTGCTATACGCCTATCTACAAAAAGAATTGACCCACCCTAATATACATATTTAAATGTCGAAGGTAAAAAAAACTAAAACTTCAGTTTTGCATAATTACGACGATAAATTCACAAACAAATTTCAACTTGGATTTATGTGAAGTATTTATATACTTCACATTTATGAGTTGAATGATAACGTCTCTAAAGCTATAAAAAAGTTAAACGAGTACTAAAATCAAGCAATATTGAAAATAAAACCTCATTTGTTTCTTCCAACTATGGATTTCTTTCTGAAACTATTACTAAATTAGAGGGTTTCGATTCATTAAGTACTAAAATCAGTTTAATTGATACTGCTGTTGCAACTGCAGAAGGCCCCGTTAATGAAAAATAATATTAAAGTTTCAAGCTGTTATTTAAAAAAAAAATAAAGGATTTGAGAAAATTAAAAAAAAATCAAAATCAATTACATTACATTCAGATGATGTTTCGCGTTTAGATGAATACTCTTCTTCTGAACTACAATTATTCAAATACGCTCTTATCACTTCTGTTGACGTTGAAAGATCATTTTCAATATATAAACATTTTTTACGCCAAAATAGACAATCATTTACATTTGAAAACTTGGTAAAAAGTATGTCTGCGTATATAAATAAAAACCTATCTAACTAAGATTGTATTAATCTTAATGTCACTAATATAAGTTTAAACAAGCGCGAATGTTATATTCGACTCGGTCGATTGTAACTACCCACCATCAACTTTTTCAAATTTTACGTTATATGGGAGATGGGCGGTAAAGTGGCCGGACCACGCCCATTTTTTGTTTCCGAGTTTACATTGGTCCTTGAACTATTTGAACACAATTTCGTCTAAGTTTCACCTTATATGAAAGGTGGGCGATAAAGTGGGCGGACCACGCCCATTTTTAGCTTCCAAGTTTATATCGACCCTCAAACTATTTATACAAAATTTCGTTGTCGTACATAGTTTTGTTTAAGAGATATCAGCAGAAAAGTATGAAACGGACACCCCGTGTTTCTAGATTTTAGTCCATAACTTTTTTATTTATCAACTGATTTTGCCCATTTTCAATACCAAACAAACTTTATATAAGATAAATATTTTGTCCCCCTACGTTGCCCCGTTCGAGCCCTATCCTACTTTCAACAGACAGACGGACGGACATAGCTAGATCGACTCAGAATCTAACAGGACCCAGAAAATATATACTTTGTGGGGTCTTAGATGATTCCTTCGATTTATTACGCACGGAATGACAAAATCAATATACCCCAAATATTTTTGATGGTGGGTATAAAAAATGTGATCTTAAGGAGAACAAATTTAAAAAAGTACAAATAATTATTATTGATCTTTTAAAACATAGCTTTAACTTTTAAAAATATAAAATGTATTGCATTTCTTAGCATAAGTTGGACTGATTTTTTTTTCTTATAAAATAACTTATTTTTTCTTTTTATTTAATAAATATTAAAAAATAAATGCATAAAAATCCGCCCCCACCTTTAACTAAAGAAACTAAAGTTTCGTATTACCGTACGTGAAAAGAAGGCTTACTTCATTATTTTGTTGAAGAGGATGATTTTGTATACTGCACAGATATTACTGGTTTGATGACTGCCATGGGCAGTCATGGCGTTTATTTATTGACCTATTGCATAATAGAAATAAATTTCCCTCCTTGCCGATCGCACATTCAACTAAAGTAAAAGAAGAATAATCTGTAATTGCATTTTATTGTTTGCCTAACAATTTGTTTCATAACTTTGAGTCTACATTAGACAAATTTTTATCAAGACAAACGCCAAAATGAACTCGAATTTATGGAAGGTGGCAACAATTGTGCAAAAACAACAATATGGCGAATTCATTAATGTTTTTTATGTATACAGTTTGACAGCTGTAATAAACAAAAATAATAATCAGCAGTTTAACTGAGGCTACCTTGTATAGATTTGCACCGATTTTGACGTTTGTCTTGATAAAAATTTGTCTAATGTAGACTCAAAGTAACATTGAAACTATTCATTGCATTAAAACCAAAATTTTTGTTAATTTAGTTTAACAAAATCGGACAAGTTATTTTTGAGTTATTTTGTTCTAAATAATATTAAAAAATTTTAATTAAAATTATCTTCAAGTCGTTCATACATTACTTTTTAATACGGTTAACAGTTATGGAGATATTAAACCCATCTCTTGAGAAAAAATAAAATTTTATACAAAATCTCAAGAATTTTTTTTTTAAATCATAAAAATTCGAAAGTTACAAAAATTAAAATTTTTATTCTTTATTCATATAGATAAATTTGTTGCAAATAAAATAAGACATATTTCCTTAAAATCAATGCCTAAGTTTGATTTTATTCACAAATTAGTGAAAATACTCATTTACAAGTTACATAGAAAAATTTAAAAAATGATTTTGTGAATTGTGAAATAAAAATTCGAATTTTTATGACTTTTTGGAAAAAATTTTTCTTGAAATTTCGTATAAAATTTAATTTTTTCTCAAAAGATGGGCTTAATATCTCCATAACTGTTAACAGTAATCGAGATATGCTTCAATATATAGTACAACATCTTTAAATTTACAAATCGCGATTTATCGCTAGAACTAGAGTCAATTCCAAAAAAGTGGGTTAGGGTCTTAGTAATTATTAATACCGTGTATCCGAATTGACTGAGAAACGCCGTGCCCTAAAATAATTCTTTGGGTTACAAAAACGTACTGTTTGATAGTGAAATCGGATATCGTTAACCCGTGCCGTATCAGACCTGAAGTTTGTAGTGTTTATTTGTATGGGAATAAGTTGGACTTTTTATCGTTTATAGACAAATTTAGCTATTTTTGTTTCCGCAGGATAATCCAAACACCTTTGTATGTGCGGTTAGCAAATTTTTATTAATTTCAAGACTGTTTCAAAATTCCATTTTCAATTTTTGAAAACGTTTGTTTAACAAATTTTAAAAAAATTTTAATAAAACTTTGCGAGTTTATAGACAACACTATAGAAAACAAAACTAAAAAATAATTATATCAATACCCCATATGACTAAGCCGTACCTTCGATTTGATTATTTTTTGATGATGATGTTCAGACCAAACATAATTATTATATAATAAAATGAAACATGTGTCAGGAAATACATTCTAAAGTCTCCAAAAAATTTGGAAAATAATAACCTTTTTTGAAATTTGTTATTTTATTATTTAATTTAAATTTACATATCAATATATATATA
Organism: Protophormia terraenovae; assembly: GCA_951394005.1. Classification (NCBI taxonomy): domain Eukaryota; kingdom Metazoa; phylum Arthropoda; class Insecta; order Diptera; family Calliphoridae; genus Protophormia; species Protophormia terraenovae. The sequence goes on from OX596078.1 coordinate 8,743,829, forward strand.
TATACAATGAAAAAAAATTTCAATGAATGAAGTACATTAAATGTCATCATTATTTTTTTCCAAGAATTTATTAACTTAATGTACGAATTTATTTCTTCAATAAAAATATTTATTAAAATTAATGAAAAAATTAACGCTGTTAGGAACATCACATTGAAAACAGCCATAAAATATGTTCCTTAGGGCCGTTATTATAACCTACCTATAAAGTATCAGATAGTTAAAGGTGAGATAAACTAAAGTGAACGATAAAGTGAGCTTTATTTATTTTTGGTTATTACAACTTGGTTTTGAAGTAAATTTTATAATTTTAATAATACGGCAAGATTAATGCAAAAACCGATTACTTTTGGCCACTTAACGTAGTGGCAATATGCACTATTTGAACGTAACTGCCAGTAACGGCAATATAAACAAATAAAAAACAAATAAATTTTTAAAAATAAATGAGTTTAAACAAACTAAAAGACAACGCCAGAGAAAATATAAATATAGACAGAAAAGTTACTAAAAACTACAGCGGAACAAATTTGATTTTATTTATTTCTTTTATAAAGCAGAAAATATGGCAGCTCTGAATGCATAAACCTTGCGATAAAAGTTAATGGTCAGATGTTCTTTCCTTTAGCTTATCGGTCACTTTTGGCTTAACTTATACTTATAATTTTGAGTCTACATTAGAGAAATTTGTATCAAGACAAACGTCAAATTTTTGTTTGAGTTACTGATAATTTTTTATCTCTATCTATTATAGGGGAAAACGTATGTCATAATAAACCATGCAAAAAGTAGCAACAACAATCAAGATGGCGACTTTTACTAAGCATTATCAAGACAAAGTTGTCAGAGCTCGAGCGCTGACAATTTTCTTTTAACGCTGCAATAATACTGACAAATTCAGTCTACATTAGACAAATCTTTATCATGATAAAATTTTGACGTTTGTCTTGATAAAAATTTGTCTAATGTAGACTCAAAGTAATAACCATAGTAAAATAATAAAGTACTCGCACATCTACAAAAACAAAAATTGCTTGTATTTTGTTAGTGTAAAACTACTGCCCACAATGTCAGAATGCTTTGAACGGAAAAATGAGAGAACGAAAGAGAGCAAGAGAAAAAAACTCAAAAAATATTTTACATGTGAATACAAAAACAATTTGACAGTACCGCGAGGTTTGCCAATGAAAAAATTGTAAAACAGCTGGTCTTACGAGTATACTTTATTATTATACTATGGTAATAACCAAAAACAGTTAAAGTAACCGATATCATCCTAACTTTAGTTATTGGAAAGTTATAATAACGGGCCTTAATAAAATAAGTAAATCAGTTATTTGATTTAATGCATTAGTACTTTAGTATTTTGAATACATTGATTTAATTAAGAAGAAGCATTCCAAAATGAACAAAAGCATTGAAGCAATGAAATAATTCATTAAATTATGCAAAAATAAATGCTTTCTAACGGGAAATAAAGTAAAACACCTCAGTTTGCTTTTATCTCTTAACAAGAAATGACGCGTTTTAAACAAAAGACAAAAAATAAAGAAAATCAGTTTTGTGTTTAAAACGAAAATAATTAAAAAGTAAATAAGTTATAAAGCATGGACGTTTGAATTATTAAAATGCATAAAAATAAATTTATTCACACAGGAGAAATCGAGCAGCATAATTGAATACACCAAATTAAATGAATTACTTCAAAGCAGGAATTTGGACACTTGCCTTCCTAACACGTAAGTTTAATAATGTTTATGATTTTAAACACTTTTTAAAATATTACATTTCATTTTTATTTATGTAGACTTAACTACTAAGACGCAGAATAATGTGTTATTAGCCTCAAATACCAGGGTTTCAAAACATATCGTGATTTCAAAACCAAGAGGATTCTGTTCGTAAGTATACATAAATATATAAAAATTTAGTTATATTCTTAATAAAAATATATTACGGACTGATCAAGATTTTGACGTTACATCTGGTGATCGTCATGGTTTCCTAAATATCGAGAACATTTTATGAAAATAAGGGAATTTCTGAAACAATGTTAAAGGTAACTAGTTTAAAATTTTTAAGCAATTAAACGAATTTTAAAAATTTTATTTATAAACTTTTATGTGTGCAGGATAAGGCTGTTGTCATATTAATGTGGCGTCTAAATGGATATTCCATAACATCATTGAGAAATATAGAGGACAACAGGAATTACTATGTTACTATAAATGACAAAGCAAACACGATCACATCTGTAACATGCATTTTGTTTACTTACATTTTAAGTAAAATGTAATATTTTTATATTTATGGAAATTATATTTAATTTTTGCTTATATTAACTCAATATAATACAATTTAATCATTATTATAATACATTTTCAATGTATAGTTTCATCGGTACAAAATACGAGTTCATTGAAATCAATGTACTGTTCACTGGAATTATTTGTTTTATTTAATGAACGTGTTCATTGATTCAATGTAAGAATAAATTTAATCAATGAACTTGTACATTGAATTTTAATATTAATGTATGACAATACATTGTTTCAATTAACCTGTACATAGGGTCAAAATTAGTGTACAAATTCATTGAAACAATGAATTTCTTCATTGTATTTATGTACCTTTTTGGTTCAGTGTAATAAGGAACTGGCTACTGAGGCCTTCGTCCTTTCTTTTTAAAAAATAATTAAATTTAAAATATTTACATTTCACAATCTTCATAATAAGTCAATTGGTATGTGTTGTTTAATTTTATTAAAGTCTAAAAATTGTATTGATTTGAGGAGATCTGTAGGAACTGATGGATTTTGAAATTTGTTAAATAAACTTCTTTAACATTTAGTTGCAAAAGAAAGTATTTAATAGCAAAATTTGTCTAAAAACTGTAGAAAGGCCAACTTTTTGCATATAAAGGCACCCTACAAACTTAAGGTCTGATGAGGCACGGGTTAATGATATCCGTTTTCGTATAATAATATTTCACAGAGTATGTTTTTGCAATCAAATGAAAGATTCTAGGGGGATTTGCGGGCCAAAAGTCGATATTTGGTAAATTTTGGTGCAGTCTAATATACGTACATACCACAGTGGGGCAGAATCGAAATTTTTTGAAAATAAATCTGTAACTTCTGATCGGCTATTTGGATTTGCATGGAATTTTGTATATACTTAGTAAAGTGTACAAAGTTAAGTTTGGAAGGAGGGTCATACATACTCCTCAGGGGCGGAGCTAAAGGGGCCCAAATGACATACAAATTTTTCAATTGCTTGCCAAATTTATGTTTTTCGTCCAATTTCAAATATCTTTATACACTGATAAAACCTTCAAAAAACATGCCTGCATGTCCTATTTATCTCTTATAGTTTTTGAGTTATTTGCATTTGAATTTTTAAATACCTCAATTTTGCATGTTCTTGGTCCAGTTTTTCATATATATCCTAGTGTTTCCTACCGATTTTATTTGTTTTTTCTTTAATTAAAGAACAAAATTAACTATTGAAAAAAATTTAAGTCGATATCTTTACCGAGTCCAAAAATAAACGATTTTTAATTTGAAAATTGCAAAAATGACGACTTTTTGTGTTATTTTGGCCGAAAAAGTATCTACACCCTTTTTTCTCTAAAAAATTTTCTTTAACAACATATAATAATTTTATACCTCTCTGAAAGGTATCTTCACAGAGAAGACTTTAAAATGAAAATCAAGCCCAATAATTCAAATGGCCAAGGTACACACCCTACCGAATTCGACCCATTTTATATGAAAGTTTTGAATTTAGTCAATATTTTCTCAAATCGCAAAGCACGATTCGGCAAACAGAATGCAGTTTGACAATCTGCAAAATGTTGTTAAAAGTTTTCAATCAAAATCTACGGGACTTCGGAAAAATGTGGATTTTATAGCCGAAAATGTGAAAAAAAATTTTGGGATTTTCGTTTATTTTTGGACTCGGTAAAGATATCGACTTTTCATTCAATAGATAATTTTGTTCTTTAATTAGTTAAAGAAAAAACAGATAAAATCGGTCGGAAACACTATTGGACGAGAAACATAAATTTGGCAAGCGATTGAAAAATTTGTATTTTAGCTCCGAACTTAACATTGTACCCTACTCCAAACTTAACATTGTACCCTACTCTGAAAAGCCAACCAGCCGATCAGAAGTTACAGATTTATTTCCAAAAAAAATCGATTCTACCCCACTGTGCATACGAGTATATTAGGAGATTTTAGCAAAAATTCTTAAAATCGGTTTTAATAAATATTATTGTTAATTTAATATAAAATGACTTTAATACAACCTTAATGAGGCACTAACAATCCTTTTTGAATTTACGACAGGATTTTTGACCAGCTGTCAAACTGAACATATAAAAATAATAAATTCGCCTTATTATTGTTTTTGTACAACTGCTTTTACCTTCCATAAATTTGCTCTAATTTTGACGTTTGTCTTTATAAGAATTTGTCTAGTAAAGACTCGACGACAAGAATATCGATTTTTCTTAAGAACAGAGGAAGGTAGCTTTTTCATCGATGCACAAGTGAAATAAAATGGATCTGTGCTAATTTTATAATTTTAAACATTTGCAATACTAACACTTGGAAAGCTTTATTTTAAAATAAATATGTAATATTAAAGGAAAGAGTTGATAATAGTGAAACTAACAGGCAAGCGAACATAAATTATAAAACGTTGAACCAACACCAACACTTTATATCGTAATATGCCTAAATGCCATATAACTTTCTTTAACAAAAGTTTGGTATTTATGATGAAATATCATTTTTATATGTATGTATAAGGAAGTACTATCCTGCACAACTATTGCAAATTTTACCAATGTAATGTGTAAACAAAAATTAAAATTTGTTCATGCGCAGTAAAACTTGTGTATTTAACCTTCATAAGGACTTTAGCTCAATTTTGACACATTTTATTTTTTTTATACTTTTATTTAATTTAAAATATCAATAGCTACATTCGGTTTTTGGAATAATATACATATATACAAAAAAATCATTTACGTTTTTACAGCAAAGGTCTTCGGGTCAAATTTGACATTGTTTTCTACATATAAAATGTTATATTTAGGTCAAATCTGACCCAAAGGACATTAACGTCAGTAACTTTGAGGACCTAATAAAGATCCTCAAAAAATAACTGCAAAAGGAGTAGTTAAATATAAATAAAGTTAAAAGAAATATTTACAAAAAAGTTTACAATAATTATTTTCAACACATTTTTAATGATCCACATGTGACCAAATTATTGTCTACATATAAAATTTTTCGTTTAGGTCAAATTAGTCCCGAAGTAACTTTGAGGACCTTATGAAGGTTAATATTTAAATTTCGTCCTTACAAATACGGTAAAATCTTTAATAACCCCATACAGTCGATTTTACTGCGATGTTCTTCTTTATTTCATATCAAAACTCACCGATAGGTTTAGAAAATAAACAAATTTCTAATCTATATTTCTAGATCTGATGGTTGCTAGCAAAAAAATGTGACTTAAACTCAACTGATGAGATTCAAAAAAAAAAATCAAAGTTTCATGTAGTCTAAAGTGTTTCGATACATAAAATTTTCAAACTAATTGACAATGTGCTGCAACTGCCAAACTATATACAAATAAAACTTATAAATTCGCCTTCTTGATGTTTTTGTACAACTGTTTCATCTTCCATAAATTTGCTTTGATTTAGACTCGACGTCAAGATTATCGATTTTTTTCTTTAAAAAATATAATGTTTTTGTATGTTTGTTTTTTCATCTAATAATATTAATATTTGAAAAGCTTTTAATGTTATTTTAAAATAAATAAATTTGTAATATAAAACGAAAAAGTTGAAAATAGTAAAACTAACAGGCAAATGAACATAATTAATAAAACATTGGACCAACAATGACACTTTATATTATGTCACATAACCTTCTATAACAAAAGTTTGACATTTATGAAGAAATATTATTTTTATATGTACATATGTATTAAGGAGTACTAACCTGTTAAACTATTGCTAATTTTACCAGGAATGTAATTTGTAAAGAGAAATTAAAATTTGTTCATGCGCAGTAAAACTTCTTGATTTAAGATTTAAATTTCGTCCATACCATTACAAGTACAGTAAAATAACTCACATACAGTCGATTCTTGTGTGATATTTTTTTTATTCACTTTATTAACTTTTTTTATTCACGAAATTCACTTTTAGTATTAGAAAATAAACATTTACTTATTCTATATTTCTAGATCTTTATTTTCATCCCCAAAAATCCCCACTAAAATAATTCCTTAACTTTAAAGATAAGTATAAACTACATAACCTTTTTTGTGCTTCAATATATTTTCCTTCTAACAAGTGACAAAAATATTTTTTTCACTTTGATAATATTGGTCAAGAAAACCACAGTGCTCAGTTGTTGTTAGATACTTCAAGTACATACATAAAAAGCATGTACATAGGGTGGTTCCAAAATTAAAAGTGTCAGTGTTCCCAGTTCACACGAAAATTTACTTCATATCGTTTCTCAAAATTTTCGTCCTGACATTATCCTTTCGTGAGCTGGATCAAAATGAAAATATGTCCTTTTTCGGATTTTTTTTCATATTTCTGCCAAAAAAACATTATGAAAATTTAGTATCGCAAGAAAGTTGATAGGCCTTTTAATGACGTAACAAAAATTTAGGACCAAGTCCAAATAAGTACGAAATTTTTAAACTTTTCAACTACAATTTGGGTATTTGAATTTTTAAAACACATTAAAAAAAAAATAGGACAGAAATAATACAATATAATCCTTTAGCAGTTATACCGAAACTTATTTCCCGTTTTTGAATTATAAACTTGTTTGAATTTTATTAAAAATTTTTCAAAACATAATTTATTTTACAAATGTAAGATGAATTTAGCAACAAAATACGCATATTTTTATAAGTTTTTTAATGATGTATAACAATTTATATTTCTAATAACAAACAACGAAAATTTTGGGAAATGGTAACTTACAATGAAGTAGATTTTCATTTGAGCTGGGAACACCGATACCTTATTTTCTCTCCCTGCCAACGGTACCATCCTAATACACATACATGTATTAACACAGAGTAAAAAATATTGCACCCCAAAATGTGTATTTGCAATAATCCTTTGTTCACATTTGACTGTATGAGTTTCAGCATTTTAGTTTCCAGAATCTTCACTCTAATATATACATATGTATTTATGTGTACACGTTTTAAGTTAAACATTGTTTTGCCATAGTGCTATACAGTACAATCTGAGTAAGCAGGAATGGAAATTTATTTTAATTTTTGGTCTTAATATCGTTACTAAATGTGAGCTTTTAATCATAATATTTAAAAAATTAAATCGAAATACATGTGTGTTGGAGATTTTAAAGAATCATTTTTGCGGGTGAGGTTTTTAATCCAAAATGACCCCAATTTTTTTCTTTTTTTTGTAAATAACTCAACATTCGCCATTGCGTGGTGCTAGGGCGAAAATATGGTTATAGTCCGAAAATTGGTTATAGTCGTATAGAACATATTCTAAATTAAACCGGATAATTGGTAAAATTGTTCAAAACTTTCCGCTTTAGAAAATGAAAAGAATATTCAAATTTCTGGACATATAAGGGTTCTATAGTTGGAACAAAAATTCAACTTTCTACTTTATTAAATAATCGATTTTTCGACTTTACAACTTTTTAATTTTTATCGAATTTTCAATTAATTATAAGAATGAGAAATGTTTAAAAGTAAAGGTCCTAATTTTATAAAGAGAAAAACATTTGGAGAAATTTGTATGAAAAAAAAAGAATATAAATTTAAAAAAATGTCACAGCATTCTTAATACATATTTTTTACATTTCAAAATGATGGACGTTAAAAATTATAAATACATATCTCAGTAATTACTCGATATAAAAATGTTTAAAGAAATAAAAGGACTGGCATAATAACAGAACGTAAATTCATTCATTACATTGTATTCAAACGTTATGGACAATTGGGTAAATATTTGTTATTGCTTTGTTCTAATGGGGACTATTTTACTGTATTTATTGTTATTGTTGCGCATCGAATGCGATGTTGCGCTTTGTGTACAAACAATATACATGTTAGGTGTTCTTAATCATGATTTTTCTGGTTCTAAACAAAGAAAGTTTTGCATGGCATAATAAGTGCCAAAATATTAATTAGACGGTTTTGATATGCTAAAATCTGAACTTGCATCATGTTCAGCGAGGATATAAATAAAGATCGCAATTTAATCCGGGATCCCGGATTAAAAATTATTATTATTACTACTCTCAATAGTTGAACAACTGAGACTGAAATAAAATAAATTTAGTTTGTCCAATGTTTTTCGTAAATTTCACTGGAATTTTATATGAAAAAATACCAAAAATTGTCTGAATGTTGTGCATACCAATGTTTGAGAACGGCTGGTTTATTTAAATGGCAATATAACTGCAATGTATGTATGTAAGTATATACGTACATAGTAATTGTATGTTTGGTTTGAGTGGCAAAATTGTATGTTGTGTCTGTCTACATAAGTATTTTGAAGATGAAATATTGCCGGGTGGTGGTGCATTTTATGTTGAAAGTACACAGACAACAACTGTTTGTTGCTATTTACTATTGCATTATTTCTGTGGTGTTGCTTAACTTTTATGTAGTACATCATGAATCGTTTGATTGTTCACAACAACAGTTGCATCTTAAGTTAATAAAACTGCACCTAACGTTAAAAACTAAATTGGAAAAGAATTAAGTAATATTCCATACAAATATATATTGTATGTATAATAAAAAAAAAACTAATAATTTTATTAAAGTGACAAAGTATTAACCTTCATTTTCATCATCAGATTAATTATAAAGTAAATAAAATAAACAAGCAATAAAAGTATTAAATTCTATTAACTTAATTAAAAATTCCAATAATTTTATAGACATATATATATATTTTTAAAATTATATTGGTTCCATATCATTCTTAAAATTAATATTTTAAGGTCGTTAACGTGATAACAAATATCTTCGGTTTTATGGCAAAAAATAATTATATAGACTACAAAGGAGAACTTTCGTTTTAAGAAAATTAAGCCATATATTCAAAGCGTTAACATTTCAGCAGTATTCATAGTGATAAATATATAGTCATTTTGTATTATAAATTTTAGTTCATTTATTACTCGTGTATCCCTTGTTTATTGACTGTGGAGTTAATTACCATTTTAAGGATTTTAAGTGTGTAATATGTAATTAATATATGTGTGTATAAACATAATAGAAATGTTATATTACGTATGTTTATATATGCGACAGCTGTTGCAACTTACTGTTTGATGCGGGATGCAAAAAATACATCAATTATTGTCTATGAATGGGCGTCTAATTGCTAAGATGTGTTGATTAAGTTGAGATTTACTTAATGCATAACAGTTATGTTGTAGCATTAAACAATTATGTTAATCTATGCTTTTAAATCTTTGAATTGAGATTTGAGGCGAAAAACAGAATTGCGGTTCGATGAGTTTTCCGACGAGGTGATTTATAAAATTTCATTTCTATACACTTTTATTTGAAACAACGTTTCGAGTATTTATCACGAGAAAAAAAATTAAATGTGAGGTGAAGTGTTTTACAAAGTATTGACTTAATTAAATATTATGTTCAAAAAAACTTTAGTCGTATTGCTAATAGCAAGTTCAGACTGGCGCGAAATTAAGAACGAAATACAGACTGTCCAAACTGATTAAAGGACATTTACTTTAGCTGAAATAGCTATACAAACAATATGTATGTATGTTGTGCATGGTTGAAAAAATGATATTTTTTCAAACATGGACAGAACTGCAATCTGCTTCATAATTTCAATTTAATTTAGCAGCTCTCAATTTTTAATTTGATTTTGGCTGAAACAACAAAATTACTAAATTTCGCTCCAGTTTGTACCTAAACATGCAGGTTTTTTTTTTTTTTTTTGGAGTTTTTAAAAATCGTTTTTGTGGAAGATGTTTTTATTCCAAAATGAAAAAAAAAGACAAATTACCCGAAAAATTTGTTTTCGTAAATAACACAACATTTGCCATCGCGTGGTGCTAGGGCAAATGTACGCGGCAAGCGGCGACGCACAGTGATTCGTTTCATAGCCAAAAATATATCATGTTTTCAAAGTCGTTATAGAAAATAATTCAAAACAGCTTGACGAAGGACACAAGATGGCGCTAAAATCACTGTATATTTGTAAACACTAATATCTAATATTAATAGAGTGCTAATATCATTATATATTTAAATAAAATATGAAAAATAGAAAAGTTATTAATAGAAATTAATTAGAAATATTTGACCTAAATTAAAATTTTTAATACATAAAACTTCCTATATTCGAACATATAGAGTTTTGTTTCCCGCAAATAAAAGTTATTTATTTATACAAATAGAAATTTAAAAGGCATAAATGTTTATTTAAAAAATCATATCGTCACAAAATACAAAGACCGAAGCATATTTTTTATAGTAAAAAAATAGCAAATGCAAAAGCCGTAACCACATTTTTAATTTTTTTAATGATGAGCTTAAAACAAAGGTATTTTAAGAGAAAAAATATGGTTGAGAGTAGATTTTATTGTTTCTGGAACTTTATATTATGTTTGAATGCAGCAGCATGTTAAGATTAAGTGCTGCGACCGTGTTATGGTTATGCACAAAGCGTATTTATGTTTATAATCATATATAGCTCAGACACAATATTATAGTTATGCACATGTATAAACCCATAATATGGTTGAGGCGCAACAAAAAGATGACAACAATTTTATTGATTGATAACTAGAAATTATTACAATTTTTATTATTACAAGTTTTATTTTCAGAACATGTGTAAGGTAAGTGATTCCTTGCACTGGGCTTCATAAACTTTTTTTAAATATATATACGAAAGTTCATGTTTAAAATAACTCATTCTATTTATGTACCTCAGAAAATTTTATAATCTATAAATATTGTAATAGCACACGTGCTTATCGGTGACTTTATACACACAGAAAAAGGATTAGTTGGAAAATGGTTGTAATAACACAATTTTAATAAAAACTACTAACATTTTATAACAAGTACAAATAAATTGTAAATGGAATACCTTTTTTATATTCATAAATAATTACTTATACTTATGACAGTCTTATCATTCCTACAAAAGAATTTTTAGTCAGTTAAATCAATGAATGTTTAATAAAATTTATTGAGATAATTCAATGATAACAACCGAATTTTAGTACTATGTATTGTTGAATGTAATTATTTATTTTATTAAAAGAACTGAAAATATAGTTGTGGTATGAGAAAACTAAATTCGTTGCTTGCAAGTGAATATTTGGTGTTATTTGAATTGACATTTTTAAAATTAATTATTTGTAAAATAAAAATTTGAAACAAAAAGTTTATAATATTATATGTATTGCTAATAATATTTTTAAAATGTATTATTTTGAATATGATAGCAGCTAATATTTGATATACTCCCACGTTTATCAAGCTACCAAAAATATTCCTTAAACAAATGGTAAGAATATTGTATAATTTTTCCATTATTTCGTATGTTTTTTCCTTAATTTTTTCATATTACATCGGAGAATTGCTACAAAACCAAATGGCATGCATTTTCAAGAGACGAACAGCTAGGAAAAGCTATTCAAAAATTCCTGAATTGAATACTGAGCACGCTAATTTTTCAAGTTGCTAAAAATTTAATTTGGAATATGTATATATATGACAGATGTTATACTCCCATTACAATTATTCGTTAAAAGTCATAACCCAAACAATGTAGAGGAAGTATTTTAAATTACATAATTCATTCAAGATTCTCTGAGATGGTAAGAAATATATAATGTGCCAATACAGTTCTATCACGATTCGTTCTGATTACAACAATCCTGTTTTCTCTGTGTACAGTATGTATATGACGCTAATATGGTCTATCCATTAAATACTGAGATTGAGTAACTTTTTCGGCACCGTAAAATAACTTCCAAATAAAATAATAACCAATTTACTCTTACGCTTAAAATCTTGTTTGAACGATATTTCGAAAAATAAAATCTACCCTGTTTACATTATATAATTACGACAGTTTTGTAGATTTTGTTTAAGAATTGCTTTTTGTTAAATATAAAGACATACACTAAACACTTTTAAATGAAAGCGCATTTTTTGATTTTTTGAAGCCCTTGTTTAACCCACAGATCGGTCATAAATATTTTTTTAAAATAACGCAGAAAAATCTTCGGACACTTACCTTAAAATATACCGATTTAACGATGTCTGTTCGTCCATGTAAAGCTTATGTGCGCAAAGTACAGGTCGCAATTTTGAAGATAATTTGATGAATTTTGTACATATTATGAACTAGCTGTTTGTACCCGGCGTTGCCCGGATTTCCGATATATTAAAAAAATTACACTAAATTTTAGTAGTTGTCCCTTGGAATCAAAGCCTTATATTGAAAACACTTACGGTTTTCAGAAATTACTCTATTTTATTGCGTAGTTGGATATCATATTTCGAGTTGAAAACAGAGTTTAAATCACTTAATAAATATTCCTAAATATATAAAATTATTGCTTTGAACCGCATAGCCTTATGGTCCTGTGAGTGATATAATTACCTATGAAGTTTTATAGTTGAGATGGTAAAAATGGTCAAATATGTGAGGAGATATTAGTAGAAGCTGCAATGAATTATTATATTAGATTATTATATATCTTCTTCTTTAAAATTCTTATTACTTTAATTAAAACTTAAGCAAATAATATCGTGTTTGAGAATTGCATCACAATAGCGAATAAATTGTTCTCTTAATACCATTTTCTATAAGCATGGATAACGTGATTGATATTTTTTTCTGAATGTTGTAATTTCCATCATACTCTTGGCACAGCACTTCAAATAGAGAACCTAAAGGATGTCTCACCAACGACAATTTTATGCGTTCACAATGGAATTTTCATAAAAATTTGGAGGTAGTAAACATATTCTATACAGAAAAACGCTTTTTAAGCAAATAGCATCTCTAAGTATCAAACCATTATTCATTAAAAAATCGTAGTTATTTCAAAAAGTTTGTTTTCGTTGTAGTTAAATATTGTATCTATGATATATTCTCTGCTAGTTTAGATATCCAATATTCTCTGTAAGTTGAGATATCCTTTCCTTATTATTTATTATTTGGAATAATAAAGTGCAAACAAATTTTAGATTTTGATAAAAGCAGATCTCATAATTCCAAAAAATACCTAAAATAAAAACTTTTGTTTCTAATTTTGCCATAAAGCTTGCCGGGGAAATTTATATAATTTGTATATTGAATAGTTAAAATTTGTAATCTAAAATGGCTCATATTAAGAAATTACATTTAATTTCTCCTTAGGAGTAGTCTCCTATAATATAGCTTTCAGAAAAATGAAAAAGCTACATTTATTAATGAGGTTAAAAAATATTAATGCCGGGTGAGAACAGAAAATTAGCAACGATTAAAACTTTCATGTCAAAGGTGAGTATCCATATATCCGTTCCTAAGTGGTCTGTGTAATATAAAAAGACTGCTACTGTTGCGCAAATGTTTACGTTTTTAAGACTGATTAGATATTATAGATTTATTCAGTTCATTTAACTTTTGTAGTCAATATAATTAATATATGTAGAGCATGAACGCTTGATATAAGTAAATCATGTAAAATTTCAGAAGTATATCATAATGTCCTAGGATATTATCACACACAAAAAAGTGTCATAGTATCACTTTCAAAAGTGTCATTATCCCAAATGACATAAAGTCCATTAAATGCATTTTGTCATCTTATTGAGAAAATCTTTAAATTATCGAAAATTTTGTTTGTAATACACCTTAGCTTTTTCCTATCTTAATGTGTATTAACAATAGGAATAAATTGTGACTTGTGCAGAAAAACAAATTCAATAGTCTAAAAAGAATAATAATTTATAAAAAATTACTAATTTTAAACTATTTTTAATAAATATTGTACTTGAAAATAATATAGTTTGTATAAAAAGTGGCTTTAAAATTATGTGTAAAAGTGAATATGACACATGATCAAGAGCAGCATATATATTCACTCGTGAAATCTACTCTTAATGTGATAAGTTTCATATGTATCGGATCAGTAACGTTAACAAAAAAAAAAAGAAAAGTTCTGTTAAAATTTAAATAAAACATTTCTTTAAAAAAAGTGCTTAAAAAAACAGGATTTGGTAACGCCTAATATATATATATATATTTGTGTCAAATATAATGTGCATTTCTTCAGTAGTTCAGTAGCCAAAATTATACGGCGGAAAAGGATGCTTGGCATTTTATGAAATAGTTTGAACATGTACTATTTTAGTACTATATGAGTGTCATAAGCTGTATAAGTTACTCCTTTCCGAACTATATGTGTCCCAAATTCAGAACCGATAAAATAGTTTAGTCAAAAATTTAGAAAAACCAAGTAGAATAATATGTAAAAAAAGTGGGCGTAAAAACTGCGTGACATCCAGCAGATAAATCTTATAAGTTTGAACGGTATGCGTGTCAAATTTCAGGTAAATCCATTGGTTTAAAAATAATAAAAATCAAGCCAAAAAATTTGTTAAAAAAAGTGGGCGTAAAAAGAAGCGTGGTATAAAATAAATAAATCGTTTAAGCTGTAGTTGATTCAGAAATATATTTTTACCAAATTTCATGTAAAGCGGTTTAGCAAAATTAAGTAATTATTTACAAAAAGTAAGCATAAGAAAGGGAGTGGCATCCAATAAATAGGATTTAAAGTATATCATATTTCTTAATTATGAGTGTACAAAATTTACGTAAAAGAATTAAAGGAATAGATAACGAATGAAGTTAAATGAAATCAAATAAAACTTTCACAAAAAGTGGGCGTTAAAAGGAACGTGGCTTCCAATCAGGATCAGACTTAGCCTATAAGTTCCCGAAAATAAAACACTTTAGCGTCAAATTTTATGTTAATCCATCCATCAATTTTGTCGTGCAAAAAACCAAAAAGTGCATTTATATGTAAATTGAATTATAATTTTAGCAAAAAATGGGCGTGAAAAGAGGCGTGGCATCCCGTAAATAGATCAGTTAATATTTTTCTTGGGAACTATTTTTTTGTGTCAAATTTTGCGTGAATCGATCCAGGAAAAGGGTAAAAACTATATAAAACATCATTTTTACAAAAAGTGGGCGTAAAATGGGGCGTGGCATAAGTTCATTCCCAAAAACGAACCATCTGTGTGCCAAATTTCATGAAAATCGATTCAGTAATTTTGCCGTGAAAGAATAACAAACAGTATCTCTATAGGATATAATTTTTGCAAAAAGTGGGCGTTAAATGGGCGTGGCATCCAGTAAATAGGTAATTTAGTATTTTTCATTGGAACTATTTTTGTGTGCAAAATTTTGCGTGAATCAATCCAGGGAAAGGTTAAAAAACTAAATCAAATGTCATTTTTACAAAAAGTGGGCGTAAAATGGTTCGTGGCATAAAATTTGGATCCGACATGGCTTATAGTTCCTTCCCGAAAACAAATAATCTGTGTGCCAAATTTCGTGAAAATCCGTCCAGTAGTTTTGCCGTGTAATAACAACAAACAAATAAACAAACAGTCTCATTAATTAAAAATGGGCGTAAGAATGGGCGTGGCATCCAGTAAATAGGTTATTTATGTAGTTTTTCTTAGAAACTATTTTTGGTGTGTCAAATTTTACGCGAATTAATGAGGTGATGGGTTATAAATTAAGATAAATAAAAGCAAATATCATTTTTTGGTGTGTCAAATTTTACGCGAATTAATGAGGTGATGGGTTATAAATTAAGATAAATAAAAGCAAATATCATTTTTACAAAAAGTGGGCGTAAAGAGGGGCGTGGCTTCCCATATGGATCCAATATAGCCTATAGTTCCTTCCCAAAAACGAACAATCTGTGTGCAAAATTTCATGATAATCGGAGCAGTAGTTTTGCCGTGAAAGAATAACAAACAAACCAACAAACAGTCTCCTTTATATATATAGGATTTTGTACCAGTGTTGCCAGGACTTGAGAAAAGAGAAGCTAAATCGGAATTTAAAAAAGATCAGAAAAAGCGAAATGACCCAAAAAATAGAGCCAGAAAAAAGATAATATATTGTTTTATTTAAAAACGCATTTAATTTTTTGTTCTCATTAGTTTTTGGTATTTCTTAGAAATATTTTAGAGAATTTATAATTATAACATAAATAGTTTGTATGGAAAATGAAGTTTGTAAAAAAATTAATTATAATATTCTCATCATTTTGGAATATTCATTTAAGCTCAAGTTTATTATGTAACAATTTTTGTTGAATACAAAAAGATTTATTAGACACTAGCAGGATGGAATGCTTTTTCTGATCCGCTACGATCGTCATCAGCATCCATCAGTGCCATGTTACTAGATTTAGCCATAAAAGGCTAAACTGGCAACACTGCTTAACACTTAGAGATGCCTTAAAAATATTTGAATGAAATTTAGCACAAAGAAGTTTTATATGAGTACAAATTTTATGAAAATCAGTCCTTAATTGATAATAGCATCCATATAAACCCCTCTTCCGAAAATCACTTTCACGTGCGTAAATCCGACCGAAATGTTAGTATTATTGTTAATATTTAACAAAAATTAGTTTTATATAAGTAAGCACAAAATTATGTGGATCGGAATGGTATAGGGATCATATGGTCGGTCTTAACCGACTATAAATTTCTCGTTTTATACGGAGTCTGTTTTTTTAAAAATGATATAACTTATAAAAATCTAGCTTCATTTATATGTAAAATATAATAAAATTTTATTGATTTACAAAAAAAAAGTCCCGAATAAAATTAAATAATATACAATTGTTAAAGGATATTAAATAACTCTCAACAAAATTTCATTGAAAATTATTTCATTTAGGAGATATTTTATTTAGCAATATGTTAAAATCGACTTTTTGTGAAAAATAACTTTTTTATTGTTGAAAATGTTTCTTTATTTTTAGGTTATTATAATACATTTTTAATAAAAAAATTATATTCGCGCCATCTAGCGGCAATAATTTGTACTAACTATGTTCAGCAATTAGAAAGGTAATTTGAATACCTTTCAAAAAAAATCGGTTGAAAAATAACCGAAAATCGGTAAAAAAAACTTTCTAAACAAAAACATTGATACAAAGAAAAAAAAAAACAAAAAACAATAAATTCAAGTGTAAACAAGCGCGAAAGTTGTATGAGAGGTGGGCGGTAAAGTGGGCGAACCACGCCTATTTTTGTTTCCGTGTTTACATTTGTCCATGAAGTATTTGTACAAAATTTCTTTGACCTTTCACCTTATATGGGAGGTGGGCGGTAAAATGTGCGGACCACGCCCATTTTTTTTCCAAGTTTATATCGACCCATGAAAGTTTTGTTATAGTAAATGCTTTTATTTAAGAGAGAATACTAGAAACACCCTGTGTTTCTAGTATTCTGCTCATAACTTTTTTGTTTACCGATTTTGCTCATTTTCAATATCAAACAAACCTTATACAAGATAAATATTTGCGCCAAATTTCGTCCTCCTTCGTTGTGCCGTTCGAGCCCTACCCTGCTTTCAACAGACGGACATAGCTAGATCGACTCAGAATCTAACCAGGATCCAGAAAACATATACTTTATGGGGTTTTAAATTAAAAACAGTGTCTATGGTCTTAATTACTAATGTGTAATTCATTTCAGTAACATGAACTCCCGTTTTTTTAAATATGCACTATATTTTTTAAATGAATGAGTAAAATTTGCCGAAAATAGGCTATTATGTTCTTTATACGGCACAAATTGGACTGAATGTTATGCCTTGAAAGTCAACATAGTTGTTGATGACAATTATATCTAAAATTCTGCGGTGGTGCTTGAAGATTACATTCCTACTTCAAAAGTTATATATGAATGAACATTTTTTCAATTTTTTCGATTTTTTTCTTACATTTTCCAAATTTTCTCGTAAACGAAAAATGCGATCGTCACGCACCACCGCAGAATTTTAGACTTTGAAGTCATTAATAATTGTGTTGAATGACAAGTAGGGTTTGGGGTCCGGGAATTCCCGAGTGGGAAATCCCGGGAATTCCCGTAAATTTTTCATCGGGAATTCCCAGGAATTTTTTTCAATTTTCCCGGGAAAACGGGAAATTTAATATTCACGTAGTTTTATAATCCTATAGCAAAAATTGTTAATATTATTATCGTTACAGTGAAAATTTTACATTAATATAAAGTTTATATTATAAACACATTACTTACTAAAGCAATTTTTGATGTTAATACAAAATATACATACATGAAATTCGATAAAAGTGATATTTTATATTATTCAAAAACATTTCATCGGTGCGCTGATGAAAATTAATATTTGACGACTTTTCATTAGGAAAAAAACGATTTATTTTGTCAATTCACATTTCAAGTACACGAGTTTTTAACTACATATTGCTATAATCTTTAAAACATTTTAATTGTGATGTAACATTTTCAAACTTTATTTAAATCTCTTGGCTCTGAAAGGTTTTTTCATATTTTTTTCCAATATCTTTAGATTTTTTCGACATATTAAAGTCCAGTTTGTATCACATGATTTTATACTATCTTAAAGGCACGATTTTGGAATATATTTAGTAATAATAAACATAAATTATTAATTTTTAATTATTTAAAAATTTTCAAATGAAAAACCGACAGCAACAAGAATTGTAACTACTTTTCAAAAATTTAAAAACGTGTAAATATATTAAACTACGAATGTATTTTATTTTGCAAAAATATTCGTCTTGAAATGATTAACAATATCTTTCAAATGTTAAATGAAAACTAATTTTTATCAGATTTCCGAAAATCAGATTATTGAGAACCAACTTTAAAAGTTTTTAGATTCATGTTTTAGAACGAATTAAAACGATAAGAAAAAGTATTTATACTGAAATTTATGCCACAGGTGAGGATTTATCTTTTTTTAAATTTTTAGCATGAAAATCTATTTAAATTAAAAATCTGAAGTAAACAGTTTTTAATTAAATATTAGAAATACTAGTTTTTTATTCCATAATGCTATTCTAAAAATCATAGTTTTACTGCATCATATTATAAAGAAATCATTGAATTTTTGTTAAATCTAATATTCTGCAAACTTAATAGAAATATTTAAATTTTTTAAATATTTTTTTTCTTTAATTCGTAAAAGATTTAAATAGAAGAAAATTTTAATGTTTCAAAATATTTTTTAAGCTTGAATTGTATAATTGGTAGTGCATTCTTTAAACAGTTAATTATTGCGAAGTCAAAGAATTTAAGTCTATGAATTGAATTGTTATGAATGCTTCAAAGAAATGACTGAGATAATAAATTTCATTTGATTTTGAAAAGTGAATTAAAGAATTAAATCTTTGGAACCTTTGCTTACAATAGGCACTTATTTGCTTTAAAAATTTTAAAAATTTTTTATATTTTAAATTGGAAGTCATACTTCAATATTACTTTATTTTCTGTTAATTAATTATAAATGTGATTTATAATGTTGTATAGTATTGAATAGAAAAAATAACATTCTTTATAAAAAATCATTGCTTTTTTATACCCTTCACCACAGGTGTAAAGGGTATATATAAGTTTGTCATTCCGTTTGTAATTCCCACAATTTTCGTCGGAGAGCAAAAAAGTTTAGATTTTCGGGATCCTTGTAAGAAATGATGACGATAGGACCATGTCCGTCCGACCGTCCGTCCGTGTGTCGGTTGAAATGGCGTTTATGAAGCCCACCGATAACTGACATATATAATATATATATCAAACGATCGGAAATGCTTTCAAGAATTTTGCTATTGGAATTCAGCAAGATCGGTTCATACAATGCGGAGATATGTTAAGAAAACCGGTTTTTAGAACCGGTTTTCCAATTTCTGAAGCCTCTGTATATACTAGGGACTTCGTTTTTACAAAGAAGTCTCGGACATTTTTTTCTGAATTTTTGTTCTGAAATAAATTAAATAAATCGGTTCAATAATAACTGAGATATCGGACAAAACGCATTTTTTATTTTTTAAAGCCCTGGTTTAAGCTATAGATTTTTATTTTTATACAGATCGGTCACAAATATTTTTATAAAATTTCGGTTATTTGAATCAGCAGGATCGGTTTATAAATGGCGGAGAAATGCTTTAAAAACCGGTTTTTGAAACCGGTTTTTCAGTTTCTGAAGCCTCTGCATATACCAGGGACTTCGAATTTTCAAAGGAGACTCAGAAATTATTTTCTGAATTTTTGTTCTGAAAAAATGAAATAAATCGGTTCAGTAATAACTGAGATATCGGGGAAAACGATTTTTTTATTTTTGAAGCCCTTGTTCAAGCTACAGATTTTTATTTTTATATAGATCAGTCATAAATGTTTTTATAAAATTTCGTTTTTTTTAATAAACCAAATTCGTTTATAATCAACAGAGTTATGGCCCAAAAACAAATCTGTTAAGAATATAAATACACACACAAACATGTATATTAAGCATTGTAATGACTATTAGTGACGTTTTTTGTTTTTTGTATAGACAAGTAGTTTAGTTAGAAACAGAAGTAATATAATGAATAACAGTGTTGTTGTTGTTCTTTGTATATGCAGTCTGTACAAAAATAAATAGATATGGAATTGTTGTTGTTTATTTTTAAAAACTAAAACATATCTGTTAAGAATATACATAAATACATACACAAACATGTATATTAAGCATTGTAATGACTATTAGTGACGTTTTTTGTTTTTTGTATAGACAAGTAGTTTAGTTAGAAACAGAAGTAATATAATGAATAACAGTGTTGTTGTTGTTCTTTGTATATGCAGTCTGTACAAAAATAAATAGATATGGAATTGTTGTTGTTTATTTTTAAAAACTAAAACATATCTGTTAAGAATATACATAAATACATACACAAACATGTATATTAAGCATTGTAATGACTATTAGTGACGTTTTTTGTTTTTTGTATAGACAAGTAGTTTAGTTAGCAACAGAAGTAATATAATGAATAACAGTGTTGTTGTTGTTCTTTGTATATGCAGCCAGTTTGTATATACACACATAAAAAAATATATAAATATGGAATTGTTGTTGTTGTTTATTTTTTAAAAGCAAAGCCTGCTATGATTGTTTTTTTATATATTCAAATTTTCGTAGTTTGAAAAAAATTTAGATTTATATATGTGAAAATATGAAAGCATACGTTAAGGCGAAAATTTTATTATTTGTCGGTAATATGGTAATATGATGTCGATAAGATAGTAAGATGGTAATATGGGGAAGGCTATCAAAGATTCGGCACAGCCGAATCTTTTTTCAATTTCATTCTTATATTTTATGTTTTTCCCGGAAAATCGATTTTTTTATTCCCGTTTCCCGGGAAACAAAATATCGCGGGAAACCCCAAACCCTAATAACAAGACATAATATTCAGCCCAATTTGTGCCGCGTTCAATGTTAGCAGTAGTATTTTCTTGCTTCCATGTTTTGTTGTTGCCCTTTTGTTTTTCTCAGTGTATTATTGCAACAATATCCGAAAATGTAAGATTACTACCCAGAATAACTATCCAACTAATAAAAACATTGAATTTGTAGCTGTTAACATTAATAATGCGTTAAATTCATAAAAGGTAAAAAAATCCAAGTTTTAAAGGCCACCGTATATTTCCGTTTTAGGACAAGTGAGGGACATCCTAATTAGATATTAAGGTAGCTGACTCTACCCCCGAAGCATTAAAAATCATTCGGCATTCATAGCTTGAAAATGAAAAAGTACTTTTTTTTGGCACATTGCTAATTTTATTACGAAATAACTTTCCAAAAAAATAAAAAATTAAATAAGTTCCAAACCACTGGGTGTTATTTCATAATGAAATGAAACACAATTTGTATGGAAAAAAATTTTGGAAGTTATTTTTTCGCCTTTTTTATGGGAGGTGGGCGGATCACGCTCATTTTTTGTTTCCGAGTTTACAAATGTCTTTGAACTATTTGTACAAAATTTCGTTGAAGTTTCACTTTATATAGGAGGTGGGCAGTAAAGTGGGCGGACCACGCTCATTTCTGGTTTCCAAGTTTACATAAACTCAAAAATTATCTGTACAAAATTTCGCTGTCGTATATGCTTTTGTTTAAGAGATATCAGCAGAAAAGTATGAACTAATATATTATGTTATAGAATTTTCTTAAAACTAATTTTAATTTTTCTGCAAAAAATTTTAGTCTATGCTTTTTTTAACTCATTTCCGACCAATACCCGATTTCGATGAGATGACTTGTTTTTTTGCACTTCAAACTAATTAATTTTTTGAAAAGAAGCATTACTGGAAAAATTGATTTTTGAAAATCAAGGGACAAAGCTGTTTTAAACGTTTTCTAAGGGGTTAATACCTTTTTTTAACCCCTTAGATCCCATGCAACGTAGGGGCATTCAGATCGTAAATATATAAATTCGTGTAAAATAGAGACTAAATTTTAAAAATCGTTCATTCGATTATTATCGCGGATGTAAAGAAAATGATATTTTTTTTTTTATAAATTCATGGATAAATAAGAATAATAAATAATACTTATTTGCAAAAATAGCACATTTAACCTTCTTGGAACCAAATGTATAGAATTGCTGTTAAAGCGTTAATAACGAGTTCACAACGTTTAACAACGATTCATAAGGTGAGACCATTTCAATAACACATTAAAACACAATATATCTTAGAAAGTGTCCACTATGTTTCTGTTAAACTATGTTTCGCATAAATGTAATTTCTCAAATTGAAAATAATTTGTAGTTATGAGGATTTTCTTGGATAGCGATAATCCCGAAGCATATCCAATGTCATCTGATTTATTACTCTCTAAAAGTGAAACTTATTCAGAACTACACAGCATAATGACTGAATTTTAAATTATCTTAAAATCATATGTATATATATGACATATACAAATCGCTTAAAAACAGAGAACTCTTTCAAATTTAAACAAAATGATTCATACTTACATGCCAAATTCACAATTTCGATATTGTGTTATTTGTTAAACTATTATATGAAAAAATATAAAATTTTTAAAAAAGGTAATACACTTTATGAGTGTGTTAGTTTCAAATAATTATAAATGTCAAAATTTTATATAAGCTATGGGTTTCGTTGCATAGATAAATATTTTTCAAAAAATTTGGTTTTTTTGAACCAAGAAATCGGTCCATAAACAACCTTGTTATTGGCAAATCTTTAATGGCAACTTTGCATATTGTTGTTGTTTTTATGTTTTTAATATAATATAAATGTTAGTGTCAACGTAATACAGTCAAACACGATTATAACGAACTCGAAGGGACCGACATATTTAGTTCGTTATAAACGTAGTTCGTTATATCCGTAAAATTAAAAAAAATAATAAAAAAATAATTTGTTAACAAAATACACGTATTTCATTAAAAAACTAATATGTACATTAGGGCTATAACTTTTTCACATTTTTTGAAATATCAAAATGGCCCTAGCTTAGTCGAATAGGTCATCGAAAATTATTTAAAAAAAAATGGTATTCATTTTTCGCGGTTGTCAAGAAAGGACTAATTTTTTTTGTATTCATCATGAAATGTCATATTAATATTAAATATGTTTACTAATTCAATGTTTTTTTTTTTTTTTATTATGGATGTTTTTAAATTGTCATATTTTGAGATACATATTTACTTTTTGAGTCAAAGTGATTTTCTAATATTTAGTGTTTAATCCTCAACTAATTTCAGTTGTATTATTAGCTATTTTCGATAAATGTATGTTATATCAAAAAGGTCAACAACTATAAATGTAAAATTAATCTTTTATTTGCCGATAATTTAAATCGAAATTAATGAAAATTATTTCCATTTGTCCAATAATTTAAATGGAAATAAATAAAAGTTATTCCCGTTACTTTTTAAATTTTTGGAAATTTTTTGAAGTATTAAATTTAATTTATCTAAAACAATTATTTGTGGGAGTTCGTTATAAACGTAGTTTTTTTGTATGAAAAAATCCTTTTTGGGACCATAAAAATGTGTTCGTTATAAAAAAAAGTTCGCTATAAAAGTGTTAATTATAAATAACGTGACCAGATGGTTTTTGTCAAAAAGCAGGACCCGAACGACTAAAAAGCGGGATTCTGAACAAAATTGAGTGAAAAAAGCGGAATTTTAAAAAGTTTTGTAGAAAAAAGAGGGATTTTATTTTTATATGTCAATTAAAAATCTAGATCATTTCGCAAGCACCTTGTTCACGACCTATTTGAGACGTTGCAAATTGAGAACGACCCATAAAAATGTTGGAATATTTAGTTATTAAAGGTTCAATATAAAAATTTCCAAGTTAACCTTGAGCTCAAAGTTCATGTCAAAACAACTTTTTGAAATGGGACATTTTGGTAAATAATATTGGTTAAAAAATTATTTAAATAGCCCTCACACAAATGTTCTCACGAAATGAGTTTTTAAAATTTAAAAATCTCTCTGAAAGAACAAAATTTCTTCCTCCAAAAATGTATTTATATTTTATTCTAACATTCATAAAATAATTAAAGTTTTAAACCTATTTCTGGAAAAAAAATTCTAAACTTTTTTTGTCAAAATATCTCAGACTTGAGATTTTTCACTCACTGGTAAAGAACTGAAGATATGTTAAAAAATTTTTAAATATTTTAATAACCTTAATAATGCGTATCTTTTGGGAGGTCTTCCTAAATCGAAGTCATCAAAAAATACACACAAAGTACATTTAAGATTAGTCAGTAGAGAAAATTATCAGCGTAATAAAATATTTAAAACTTTTAATTATCAAAAACGATTTGTCAAAAATTATCAACTCCCCAGTGGAAAAAATTATTTTTAGTTGCTCTTAAATATTGGTAAGAATGTTATAGAAAATGTAAATAAGGAAATCGAATAAGTAATTGTTAGAGTTAGAAAAGCGGGATTTCTTAACAAAAAAAAATATATTTTAGGCGGGATCGAAGTTTAAAAAGCGGGGTGTCTGGTCACGTTAGTTATAAACGTAGTTATTTGTATGGAAAATGTTGGTAAAATCAATAGGACCGCAGATAATTTCTAATGATAATTTGGATAATAATGTGTATTTATTTTTAATTGTATATAAATGCATTTTCGAAATAAACGGATTTTTAGTAAAAAAAATAATTTTTAATAATCGTATTTTATGTAAAAATGTAATTCTCTGTAAATAATCGGTTTTTGGTGAAATTGTGAATTTTTAGTAAACTTTTTTCCTAAATTTTGAATAAACAATTAATTTTTTTTAATAAAGCAATACATTTTTAACAGAATTAATAAACATAGGTTTTACAATGGTATAAGCTACATATTTTAGATTTCCATACAAATTTAAAAAAAAAAAAAAAGTTAAATAATGTGTTATTTTAAATAACATATAACACAATAACTTAAATAACATACTTTGTGAATTACGTAAATAATTAACATATATTGTATATTACATCTATTACAGTTTCCTCAATACTTATTTTAAAACTTCCAAAACACATTCGCTTATAGCAATATCCTAATGCCTTGAATAAATGTTCAAAGGCAGTATTAATGGATATTAAAATATTTGTATTGAGTCAATACAAAGATGTTATGTTACTTATATGTTTTATTTATATTTTATAAAAAGTGCATTTTCTCTTATTTTCGGAAAAAATTTAAACCTAAGTACATTAGAGTGTAACGTGGAGTTGCTTTTTTAAGATTTTGATGGAGGTTTTCCTCCCTCAAATGATGCGTATTTATGAGCTGAGTATGGAAAAAATATTAAAAATTATTTTAATTCATCTTCAGTTCCATACCAGCGCACAGTGTTCAATTTTAAAAATTAGGACGACAAAAATCATAACTTTGTAAATTACAGAGATAGAATGCTAATTCTTTGTAAAAGTGCTTCTTATGTGAAGAAGAAAAGTTGGGCAAAAAATTAAGCAAATCCACGCATTGCGACTACTGCCTGTCATATACATGTCTTTCCGACACTCTGTTTGTGAACTCGTTAACTATTAAACGGATTGAGCTAAAAATGAGAAATTTAGTATATAAGCATTTGAATAAGAAATTTCTTATAGGGCTGAGTTTAAATAAGATTGTTTCAGTGGGCGTGATACCTCCCATACAGCTCAAGCTTATGAAATGGCATTTTTGTACCTTTCGCCACCATAGGTATCATGTGTTTGTGCTGATGTTTGTATCGCATAGAGAAAGTTACGCAACATCCACCTTAAAGTATACCAATCGACTCAGAATCACTTTTTAAATCGATTCAACGATGTCCGTCCGTCTGACTATCTGTCCAATTAAACCTTTTGCACAAAGTGCAGGTCACAATTTTGAAGATAATTCAATGAAATTTGCCACATCGGACCTTTATGATACAAGGACGAACCCATTTGGTTGCCAAATTGGTTGTTATCGATCCAATATTTCACCTAGCCCCCATACAAATGTCCACCCAGAATAGAGTTATAACACTCAAGTATGCCTCAAAAATAAGAATATTGTAATGAAATTCGGTGCAAAGAAGTTCTGTACAATTTTCAATATTTGTACCAAATTTTATGAAGATCGATTCACGGTTGACCATAGCTCCCATATAAACCACTCTTCCAAAAATGATTTTGACGTACATAAATCCCATACGATGGTTATGTAAGTAGAAACAACATTACAAAATTTTATGAGAATCGGTCCATAATTTACCATACATCATTTAGAACATATTTGCCAAATTTCAAGTTCATATGATGGTTGGAACATATACGGCCATTTGATAAGTTACATATTAACATATTAAAAGGCATTTTATATAAAATTTATTAGTAAAACTTTTCATTTTATTTCTACTTAACTCTAACTCATAAGAAGAATAAAAGATATTCAAAATCTTTAATTTATCAAATTGTATGGCAGTTACTGAATTACTGCAGAAATTTGCAGAAATAAAATCAACTAATCGATTGTATAGGTATTTTTCAAACACCCAGAGAAAAAATATTCACAAACGTGTATAAAATGTTACACCTTACATTTTTCAAATAAATCCACCCTTATGTTAAAATAATGAAATTAATTATTATTTTTTTTATTATTTTTTATATTTATTATAGTATTTCAAACACAACAAAAAATACTTATATATTAAATAAATAGAATATAATTTTTTTAAGGTACAAAATGTATTTAATTTTAAACTATAAATATTTCAGTCTTATGTAAATTTTCCCATAATTCATGGGGTAGGGGGTATTATAAAATCGGATATTGTTATTAGATATATGTAAATATGATAGAATTCCCAAATTTAACGACTGGGTTTGGTCAGCCTCTTTGGGTTCATTAGCCGCCATTGCCTCCTCTTCAATTTCCAACTAAAAATCATTTTTAATAATATAAACAAATTAATAAAATATAAATAAATTAAAAGTAATATTACCTCTTTATTTTTTCAATTAATAAATTTCCTTCGAAACTCGGCACGCAAGCCTGGTGGTGGCACAGCCTCCTTAATATCGTCCAAAGTTAGGTACTGTAGACTACGAAAAGTGACTTGTGAGTCTAAAAAATTAAACATTACGCTATTGTTAGGTATAAATGCATATATAAAGGCTGACTTCCAAAACGTACTCACACAAAGTTTGTATACAGTTTTGTTGCGGTGCTTAAATTATGTATGTATAAAAAGTTACGAAACATTGCAACCGTGAGCTTTGTTTATTTTGACGTTATAAAATGCGAGCGATGCAATGTATTTTTTTTTTAATAAATCAGCTGTTTGTGTTATTTTGAAAAGAATTATTTGTTTACAAAAACAATAATGGTGAGCACTGCGGTCCAAGTTTTACTTGATATCCAAATTTTGTCTACTATAATAACCAGTCCAATAAAAGAAAAAGAAAAGTTCTAATAGCGCCTCGGAACAGTCCAAAGAAACGAAGAAAGGTTCCAAAAACCATAAATTTACATCATCATCCCGTGAGAACGGAAAGATTCGTCCACCTCCTTGATTTCACGTAAGACTTTCTCCCACAAAACATTTCGCTTTTTTTGCGTTTCGCGCAGAAATCGGGTTCATTCCGCAGCCTTGTAACAAGAAGCAGCTTTTTTTGTTCGTGAGTCCATTTTTTTTTCACTAAAAAATAAATAATGTATAAGTACACATGAATTTTTATTTAAATAAAGTAAAAAAACTTACCTTTGAGAATTTTCCATAATTTTAAATTTTCTTTTTAATTAAAATCAAATAAACAAACGCGAGTAGCAAACTAATGTCAACAATAAAGTGTCATAGCATCATCTTAGAAATCGATGCCATGAATACTTTTTTGCGGCGTTTCTGATACGTGTCGACGACGTTTTGAGACGGTATGCATTATCAATGTTTTGTACTGCGGCGTTATGAAACACTATACCTTGTTCGAACACAAAGCAAGTGACGTTTTGGAAGTCAGCCAAACTTACCTTTTAGATATTCCAAAATACATTTCATATCAATATCCTTCAGGAACTGACGAAGACGTGCGTCGTCAGTTGACTCTGACAAAGAGGCACAAGTTGCTTCATTTTGTGAAATCTGAGATGCAATATTGAATGAAATCTTCAGTAGGAATATTTTTTTTTCCATTTTTTTTTTTTTTTAATAATTTAATAATTTCCATATTTTTTATTACTGTCAGTTCAAATAAACATTAATGAAAACAAAGCCGAGAAAAAAAATTTTTAATAACGACGGTCATTAATTTATACCGTACGTTTACATATTAAAAAGGAACGTTGTAAAAATAATGAAATCGTGTAACGTAACAATGTGATCACAACCGTTATCGATTTTGCAACGTCACTTTTGCCTCAGTGAAGAAGATAGCCATACGGAAAAAATATCGCTCCGAGTAATTTTATCAGAAGTCATATTGTAGCGGTGGCAATTTGGGGCAGAATTTCTGCTCATATTCTTCAAAAACAAGGTTGATTGATTACAGAACCGTTTGCAGATATCCTCTAAGAAAGTTATTTTCTTTGTTTAAAATTGTAAAAAAAGCACTTAACAGAAAACTTACCTTTAATTAGAAAATAATGTTACTTTGTGCGTTGATTAAGCACACTACCACAATTTTAATAAAAAATTAATTTTTAAAATATTTTAATTAGCACACTTTTTACAGATTTAAATTCGCATAAATTTCGAACGCAATTTTTTATTTTCCTTTATTTACATGGTACCGTTATAAACATTCAAAGATAAATGTATACAAAAATCACAGGAATTCATGTTAATTTGACATTTAGTTTTAAGATAAGGTGGTCAATTTTACTTTTTAATCAATTGAAATTATCAAGTCTGGTATATTATGGTGAAAAAGGTTTTTATAACTGGCTTAAAATTAAGAATATTTTGATATCCATTTCGAGACTAAACTCATTTATTTATTTTATTTTATTTTTTTTTTTTGACAAAATGTTTTAGATCCGTGACATTTAAACGTTGGACATACTTTGGATAGAATTTTATTAAACATTATTTTCTGTTTCTAGAAAAAAAAATTTAATATATTTAACTATTCAATTTATTTAAGAAATTATACTTAAAATGGAAGACATTTGCTTAAATAGTGCTAAATTTTAATATTCTATTCATAAAATTCTATTGAAATTATTGTAACATTTGAAAAATAAGGATAGATCCGGCCATATTATCGGAATGTCTTCGGCCACAATCCAGTAATATTTCTTGACTCCAGATAAGGAAAATGAAGGAAAAATTATGTATTTGTCTTTAAACTGCAGCTTTTTAGAATCTGAGGCTAAAAGAACCATTTCATTTACAAAATTACAATTTAGAACGAAAATTAGAAGAAATTGAGAGGTCAAACACCCTAATAGTGCGAAATAAATCTTAGCTATATCGCAATTCTCGCCAACAAGAAACATATTTTTCTAAGCGGAGAGATAAAGGAGGAAGTAATTTTAATTATTACTAGCCTAACTGTCCAGGCAAGGTATAAACAAATGAGTTTCAAATGTACCAATTCTAAGAAAACATTTTTTATACGAGCTCCTATTGCAAAAATTTAAAACTTCTGCTTTTTCCATGGCAGTTTCAAAAATTTGTCTCAGTTTTTTAAAGTTTTAATAAAATTTTTATTTATTCATCCAAATAACTTTATTTTAGAATGGTTCTGGGACTTTAACGATTATTTTTTTATTACAAGTCGCTTTATTATATAAGCACAACATAGATGTGACTTTTACTTAGAATAGGTAATTCTAAAACTTTTATATTTGAGCTTTTTCCTAACAGTAAGAGTTAATATAGTTATAATTATTTCCTTCTTTATTACTTTAGATGATGGAACTCATTCTTTTTTGGCGAGAATATCGATATCGTTAGGATTTTACTTCGTAGTCTTAGGGTTTCTGCCCCCTCAATTTCTTTTAAATTTCATTTTGAATTGTTGTTTTGTATAACGAAATGATTCTTTTAGCCTCAGATTCTAAAATATTGCACTATAAAGACAAAAACACTAATATTACTTCATTTTCCTTATCTTTTCTCGGTTGTGGTAGAAGACTTTCCAATAATATGGCCGGATTTATCCTTATTTTCCAAACGTAATAATTTGAATATAATTTAATTATTAGAATA
Organism: Protophormia terraenovae; assembly: GCA_951394005.1. Classification (NCBI taxonomy): domain Eukaryota; kingdom Metazoa; phylum Arthropoda; class Insecta; order Diptera; family Calliphoridae; genus Protophormia; species Protophormia terraenovae. The sequence continues at coordinate 8,774,657 of OX596078.1, forward strand.
TTAAAATTTAGCACAATCTAAGCATATGTCTTCCATTTTGTATCCAAAAATTCGAAAATTGGAAGGCAAATTAAAGAAATTAAGTAGAGTGTCACTTTATTTTGTCGCAAAAAATTTACTTTTGCACCAAACTCGAAACACACATATTTCAAAAACTTTTATTTACTACAATTAAAGAATATAATTCGAAAAATACGTGGAGACCAAAAAAGTTGCCCATTATGCACTTAGAAGACAATAATTACGAAGTAAATAGCAAGAGTAAAAAATGCACTTTATTTTGTCCGACAGTGTATAATTTCTAATCAGCAGTTTTGAAAACGTATCAATTTTCAGTCTGTTAGAATGCTACTGAGGAACGGACATGAAAATCTTTTGCTAATTTTCTGTCCTACTCCGATGTTACTATTTTTGTAAAAATTATGCAGACAAAAAAATTCACTTAGCGGTTTTTCGTTGCTTTTATTTAAATATATAAAATTTATATAAATAAAAAAAAAAAAAAAACAGAATAAATAATTGTCTAAAAATAAAACAATTCAACTTCTATGAAGTGCGTAAAAAATTCAATTGAGAGATAGAAGACATACAACGCGTTTACTATAAACAGTTTTAAATTTTCCAGCATTTAACATTTTATCAGATTATATTATAAAACATGTTTGTCTCAAACATACAGATATTTATGTATGAGATTTATTTACGATAAAGTCATTTTCGGAAGTGGGTCTTATGTGGTGTATAGTCAGTTATAACCAATCCAAATAAAATTTGGCACACTAATTTATGCTACATATCTCGAGTTTTACTAAAATCGTGAATATTCGTGATATAATCGTGATTATAGTCGTTATAACCCTATACCTAGAGGGCATTTGTATAGGGACAAATGAAATAAAGGTCAGATCATAACCAGTTTCAGTTATCTTTTATTATGTCAAAATATTCATTTGTGCAGATTTCATCAACTAAGCTCTAAAATTGCGACCTGAAATTTAAACACAAGATTAACAACTAGCCAGCGGTTCAGCCAGACGGACGGGTCGTTAAATCGAATCAGAAAATAATTCTGAGTGGGTGTTGGAATATTTTTTCCGTGCGTTACAAATAAGAGCACAAACGAATATAGTATGGTGAAACTAATTTTCTAAATTGTGATATAAAATTTGCCGCGTTAAAGGCACAAAAAAATTAATAGTAGAAAATGCAAAGCCGCATAAATGCATGGTCTTACCTTTAGATTTTAATTCTTCTATTAGTTATAACCTTAGGGATTCTAAATAATAAATTTAAAAACCACATTTATCCTTTTTCAGATTCTACTAAAATAAGAACTATATATACAAACATTAAATAGAATTTCCTGAGTGGTCAAAAAACAGATAAACATTTGAGTATTCGTAGCAGAAAATAGTAACATCAACCAACAACATGTACATCAATAATTTGTTTAACAAGTCAATAAAATGATCATTATAATTAAAATTCAGTTTAATATTTCCATAAATATTTGCATAATAACAAAAAAACTAACTAAAAAGAATGAAATGAAACATTTAGCAGTCACTCGATCAGTAAAAAAAAGTTGCCAAACAAATAATAAATACAACTTCACAGAGAAAAAGAAGTCAACACATTTCAATATTGATGATCAATTGCAGCAACGTAGAAGTGACAAATATCAGAATAAGAATTATATGAAACAGCAAAAACAACCTCCAACACCAATGGAAGAACATAATGAAAATAAACAACAAGATTTTTTATATAAACATGCCGACGAAAAAGATGGATTTAATACTAGTAATAGAAATGTTGAAAAGCAATTTGATAAAGAAAATTATTTAAAGATATATCATTACGATAGTGCTAGCGGATACGCGAACGGAAGTAACGACAACAATAATAATAAAAATAATAGCAAAAATTTTACAAGTATTATACAACATGTTGGCGAAGATTACAATGATCATGTGATCCAAATGCAAGTGGAAAACAATAATAATTTTTTACAAGATTTTAAGGAAACCCAAAAAATTCCAACATGCAATACACAATTAGATGGCAGTAATCAATACAATCAATCTTTATTTTCAACATATAATAATTATCCATTACACATCATCAACAATAACAAAACAAGTAAGAAATTTATAATCTGCCACGACTTTCTAATATTTTATATCTATGTACAGATACATATGTATGTAGTAGGACATTTCTATTGTTCGAATGAAACGAATAATTCGAATAAGACGTTTCAGTATGTTCGAATTGTTTGACCACGTATTTTAAATTATTCGAATAATTGAAACAAAATAATTTATTAGGGATTTTTGCAATTTAATTAAATTCGATTTTTTAACGATTTAATTGTGAAATTGACTATTGGGTCTTAAAAATTTAATTTACTAATTTTATTTGGTAAATTCTGAACAATTTTAATAACTTTTTAGTGTTTAGTTGAAGCACGAATATTCCCTGGGTGTAAAAAGTATAGTATACTATAAGTAGACCAGAGGTGAACGGGTTAAAAAAATCGTTATCTTTTTCTTGAGATATTGTTTATTCATCATGTATTCTAAGTGTTTAGAATAACGAAATAATTCCATCTTATATGTATTTTTTAGTTAATAATAATGGATTTAAGATAAAGATGTCAGTGTTTGTCTGTTTAAAATGTAACAACTTTGTAAATTTTGAATTAACGTCGACTTATTGTATGGTGATTCGTTTCATAGGTAGAAATATTAATATTAATAGCAAAAGTCAAACAATATGCATTAAGTAAAAATGTGTTTGTTGGAAAATATGACTATTGATAGCTTTACAAAACTAATTCACAAATATCTAAACGGTTTCTTTATTATTTCCTTTAAAACTAAAATTTTAAACTTGTTTTACTTTTTTTAATGTTGTACATGTTAAATATAAAAATTTATTTGAAAATTTTAATCTCATTAAAATTGAACTTATTATAATTTTCCAAAAAAAGTATATAGCATGGACTTTAAGTGGTTTATTTTCTTGTTTGTCCTTGCGCCGATTTTTCTCAAATTTTCCATTACACAAGTATAATCGATTTTGGACTTAATCAACCAAAAGTTTTTTTTATTGTTATTTAGTGTGCTGAATTTGAATCTTCTCTTTTTCAAAATTGGTTTTAGTTTTCGATATATCAACAAAAATTGTTTGTTACTATATTTGAGATGTAATGACTTATTTATTCAATAAAAAGCGATAAATCGGAATTGAAGAGCTGTAAAATTGAATAGTTTCTATTTTTTAGAATCTGTTTCACTCATTAGGGTTCCACATTAGGAACTCATCATGCACACGTCCCGGTATTTAGTTATTCCATTATACGTCTCTAAACACAATTTTTAGACAAAAAATATATTTAAAAAAAAATATTTGTTTACTTTATATATAACATCTTAAAATACAAGCCTTGACAAATCATAAAAAGAATATTTTGATATCTGTTATACAACAAAAGTTATTTACAAAAATATATTAATGACATTCAAAACTATAGATTTGCCACAAAAAATCATTTTACAAGCCCGTGAAATTTTATTAAAATTTCATGAAGAAGATATTCGAGGTCAAATTGTTTGGTATATTTGCAACAAACTCTAAATTATTTACTCCAAGACAGGCGATTTTGGTTTCCGATAAAGTTGCAAATAAATTTTTCAAATTATCTTCCGTTTTATTGGATGTTAAAATGTAAGATTTTGTTGATTTTTGTAAAGAAAAGTATTCTGTTAGCTTAGAATTGGTGAAAATGAAGACGTTTTGCTTTTCACCATTAATGATATCGAACGGTGTATTCATCAAATCAAATCGTTGATTTCATTACTGAAGCATGTTATCTCTTTTTTGGAAAATAGGGATTATAATTTTTTTAATTTTTGGTTCTGTTTACATTGAAGTTTGTTAGAGTGTCAAACATTTTTACATCTGAACATTTGACATAATTTTGCACAATATATAAAATACTTAAACACAATAAAAAAAAAAAAACTCTTGAAATCATCATAATGAAAATTTTAGTGACAGCAACATCTGAAAAAGTCGTCATGACAGCGCATTACTACCAACACGCGAGATCTAAGAAACTACAACCAATATTTAGAATTCAGCGCACCAAATAACATCAAAATTGGTTTTTATCTGTTCAGGTTCAAATGCTGAACCAAATTTGTAAATTCGTGTTATTAAAATGTTTATATCTGTACCAAATTTCATTAACTTACGAAAACTTATTTAATTTTTGTCTAGTAATTATATGGAAACGAATCACTGTGCAATGCTTTATAAATCCGATTAAGCTTTTTCTAATCAAATGAATGGTATGAGCTTTTAAGTTTTTTTTTAATTAATTTTTATATTACTGCAATTTATATAGAAATTAGCAGTGTTGCTAGTAGGTGAAGAAGACACATATTTAGAGAAAAAACAATAAAATTCACATAAAACACATAAAAAGTAATAAAAATATAATAAAAGTTTTAGTGATGTACATTCAATCAAAACAAATAAAATAAATCCAAATACTTATTTAATCCGTTTCATAAAATTGTTCATACCTTTGCTTTTTAACTTCTATTATTTCTTTTATTTTTACAATTAATAATAATAATAATATATTTTTAATAAATATATTTTGAAAAGAATTTGTTTGCTTAAACAATTTTTTTTTTTTTTTATAAATTTGTATTGCCGAGTGAATTAATATTCAGTAGTGTACAGCTTTAACTATAAAGATGGGGAAAATACAAGTGTTGCCCTTATCAACATTAAAAACTTATTATGTTAAAGCAGTGTTTTTGCATACGTTTTCTTAACAAAGGTTTGTTAAAATGTTGGGTAACTAATGTGTACTTCAAAGCAAAGTTAATAATCTCCGGTCTACGTAATAATAATAATAATAAAAATTGTATTCAAGTCATTCTTACATTACTTTTTAGTACAGTCAACAGTTATGGAGATATTAAGCCCACTTTCTGAAAAGATTTGAAATTTTATACAAATTTTCAAAAATAAATTTAAAAAAAAATCATAAAAATTCAAATTTTTATTCTTTAATCGTAACGATAAATTTGTTTGCAAATAAAACAAGACATATTTCATTAAAATCAGAGCATAAGTTTTGATTTTATTCACAAACTAGTGAAAATACTAATTTTCAAGTTACATAGAAAAATTAAAAAATGTTACAAACTAATTTTTTTGTTTTGTGAATAAAAATATTTGCTTCAGGAAGTTTTTGCTTTAAAACATCTATAAACAAAAAATGATCTTGCAATTATTTATTAATATAAGAATAAGATATTTTTTATTTCAATATATAGGTGATAATATAGATCGAGAAAAAGTACAGGGTATTGCTGCCGAGGGAGATTGTGAAATTGAAGGTGATGAAGAGGACGATGAAAATAGCGAAGCTAGATCAACATTTGTTGAGGCAGATGATTTCGTAAATAATGATGTACATAACAAAAGTAAATTAAGTGATATAAAAGACAAAGAAAAAAGAAAAGATGATAATGTTTCGCCGGTTAGAAGTCAAACAACTACCCCACAATCGTTAGCGTCATTTGCAGAAACACAGAAAATAGCAACAGCCCATGTACAAAATATTACGCAGCATATAAATCAACGTCATCTTGTTAAGGATTTGGGGCAGCAAATTTTACACGGGCAGCAAATAAGCGTTAATAATCTTTTAGATGTGGCCGGGAGCCTTTGTGCAGGACCTATGGGTGCTTTATGCGATATGCCCACATTTTCCAAACTGGATTGTAGCATTCTTGGTGATATCAAAGATCACACACAGAATAGCCAAGATTTTCTAGCCAAAAAATACTATCATCCCCTGTATGCGCACGGTGTTTGTCGGTGGCCTGGTTGTGAATTGCCTCTCGATGATATGGCTACTTTTGTAAAGTAAGTGTATGAAGTAAGTGTTTAATGGTCTCTACGGTTTCGTTATAGAATTAAAACAAGTCAGTTATCGAACAATGTTGCTGAAATATTGTTGGGTTTCAAGGATGATACATATGACAATTTAAATTAATTTCTTATTTACGAATCTTATATACCCACCACCAAATTAATATTACAGAACAAATTATTTTTTATTTTAGTTATTCGTTTTTTAATTTAAATATGTGACTGGAATGAAGAAACGGACGTTTTTTTTTTTTCTTGTCCAAGAAAAATATACTTAAACTACTGTCATACGCTAGTTTTTCGCACACTACGTCCCTTTCTTTATTTCAAATAACATACATATTATGTATACATATGTATATACAATTGAGATGTATAAAATTATGAGTTTCGACCGCCGATACCAACAGGTAAATGGACATCATTTAATGTATATATATAGTTGGTATACAAACATTGAAAAATTGATGCAATATGTTTTTCAATTTGGTTGATGAGAAATAAGATGGATTTGTGTTAGGTGTTATAATTGACAAAAACTATTTGTCAATCATTTCCAACTATTAAGTGATTATATAAACAGAAAATCGAACATTATATTTGTTCCTCAAAACGTTATTTTTTTTGCATTCATAGGTATAATAACAAATTTTCTTATTGACTTGATTAACACATTTGGTGCGATATCGGGCGAAGTAATACGAGTATAATCTGCATATAAAACGTAAAAATTCCGCTCCCAACGTGTTAATCCAATTAAATCATATTTTCGTTTAAATATATTAAGCCCTAACCGCCAAAATGTCTTAACTGACACCATTTTTGAAAATAGTTTTTTGATGAAAATCAATAATTCAGAATCATTTCGTTTGAAATTTATAGCAATGTAAGCAATAAAAAATGCTTCTCCTGTAAAGTTGTGTGTTCTGTACTTAAGACATTTTCGCGGTAACGTTTCTTTGTGTCTTTTGCAGATATTTAAGAATAAAACAATAATCACCATGGCTTGAAAGGTACATAATAGTAATAGTTAAAATTAGAAAGTTGTTAACAAATAAAAATATTATAAAGGAGAATTAACCATAAGGTGATTGCAGTCAGAAGATATCATTTATTTATTTTTTTTTACTCTCAAAATTAATGGTGAGGTTCTAGACCAAAATTCCAGCGTATACCACGTCGATCCAAGTGGAGTCCCAGTCGACCCTTATCTTCATATAGAAAGCTAGAATAGTAAAAATTTAATAGTAATCCTCCAGTGTAGTTCAGTTTATATGGTCTCCACCAGGGTATATCCAAATAAAAAAATAAAAAACAAGCAGTCAATATAAAATATGCATAACTTTAACAGTTAAGCGTGGTAATACACTGCACCGATGCGAGCGAAACGCAAAATTCTCGAAAGCAGAACAACAAAAACCCGCCTGACTGTACTTAAGAAATAATTACCGCGACGCGAGAGTTGTTCCCCAACTCAGAGCTTCTTTACGACTGAAAACATTTAGTTAAACATTTTAAATGGAGCAAGAGGAATCTAATAATGTTTGGTTGAGAGCACAGCAGATTAATAAGGTGATAACACAGCTGATTACCAATGATTTCTCTACCTAATGTCAAACTCCATTTGCAAAAAAATATTTTCTGCATTACCTTTTTAGATTCGCCTTGATTATTTTTTAGTCATATATAAAATATATAAACAATGCTCTTTTAATATAAAAGCTACTTTATTTTATCATTCGTATCATAACGTGACAGGAATGTTACAGACAATCGATGCTTGTCTTTAGCTTTCCATCCGGATAGATACTATAACGAAACTACAAATAAATAAACAATAAAAAAACGTTAGAATTACGTTTTTTTATTCGTTAAAAGTTCATATTATTTTCGATTATTTTAGCTAATGACAAAAATATACGTTTATTTTTGTCATTTTCTAAAATATACGAATGCTATACCATGCTATACTATTGTGTAAATAAAAGTGTCATTTTTTTTTATTTTATTTAATTATGCAAAATAAAAGATCAGTTGCTCTGGGTTGGGGAACAGAACTCGCGTCATTATTATTTTTTAAGTACATTACCATAAAATTCAAGAGTTCCAACTTTCTATACTAAGGTATAGATCGGCGGAAGTAGGAGGCTTATTTTGTGTAATAGCCTGGCAATATTACATAAAAGTTAGAACTCTAAAAAAATATAAAAGAACAAATTATTAATTTCTTATAATTTGTTTTTCATAGTTGCAAAATATCTATTTAATATATCTATGTATATATTGTATGAATATTATATTATCCATAGTGTAATAAGAAAGTGGCCGCACATCTACAAAAAAAGTGTAAAACTACTTCCCATAATGTCAAAAAGCTATGAACAGAAAATGAGTAAATGAAGGAGAAGAAGAGTAAAAAACACGTAAAAAACTTTGTGCCCTCGAAATCACTTTCTTCTTACACTATGATATTATTAAAGTATGGCACAAGACGGATTTATAGAAGGTGACAGGAGTTCTACAAAAAACTACAATACGGCGAATTCATTATTTTTTTTTACATGTAGTGTTAACCTTGCATACCAAAGGAATAAATAATCGGCTGTTTAAGTGAGGTCATCTGTTTGAATTCGCTTTGGTATAGACATGAGAAATTATGGTAAGAAAAATTCAATGGTGACAAATGTTACTTTTTACTAATAAAATTTTCGATTTGATTAATAAAAATTTGTATAAATTACATAATAAAATTCGAACGAAACAATTCGAATTCACCATAACTACATAAATATGTACATATGTACGTTAGAGTGTCACGAGAATAGCGTTTATCAAGATTTCGATGCGTATAATTTAGCTGAATATGGGAAAAATATTAAAAAAATTTTTAAAATTGGTCTTCAGTTCCCTACCACCGATTTTAAAATCATAGGTCCCATACATTTTGGTCAAAAAAATGTTTCGATTTTTTAATCGAAATGGGTATTAAAAAATTTATATTTTTATGGAAAAAATATTTTACAATTTTTATACCCTTCACCACAGGTGTAAAGGGTATATATAAGTTTGTCATTCCGTTTGTAATTCCCACAATTTTCGTCGGAGAGCAAAAAAGTTTACATTTTCGGGATCCTTGTAAGAAATGATGACGATAGGACCATGTCCGACCGTCCGTCCGTCCGTGTGTCGGTTGAAATGGCGTTTATGAAGCCCACCGATAACTGACATATATAATATATATATCAAACGATCGGAAATGCTTTCGAGAATTTTGCTAATAGAATTCAGCAAGATCGGTTCATACAATGCGGAGATATGTTAAGAAAACCGGTTTTTAGAACCGGTTTTCCAGTTTCTGAAGCCTCTGTATAAACTAGGGACTTCGTTTTTACATAGAAGTCTCGGACATTTTTTTCTGAATTTTTGTTCTGAAAAAATGAAATAAATCGGTTCAATAATAACTGAGATATCGGACAAAACGCATTTTTTATTTTTTAAAGCCCTTTTTTAAGCTATAGATTTTTATTTTTATACAGATTGGTCACAAATATGTTTATAAAATTTCGGTTTTTTGAATCAGCAGGATCGGTTTATAAATGGCGGAGATATGCTTTAAAAACCGGTTTTTCAGTTTCTAAACCCTCTGCATATACCAGGGACTTCGAATTTTCAAACGAGGCTCGGAAATTATTTTCTGAATTTTTGTTCTGAAAAAATTAAAAAAATCGGTTCAGTAATAACTGAGATATCGGGGAAAACGATTTTTTTTATTTTTGAAGCCCTTGTTCAAACTACAGATTTTTATTTTTATATAGATCAGTCATAAATGTTTTTATAAAATTTCGTTTTTTTTAATAAACCAAATTCGTTTATAATCAACAGAGTTATGGCCCAAAAACAAATCTGTTAAGAATATAAATACACACACAAACATGTATATTAAGCATTGTAATGACTATTAGTGACGTTTTTTGTATTGACAAGTAGTTTAGTTAGAAACAGTAGTAATATAATGAATAACAGTGTTGTTGTTGTTCTTTGTATATGCAGTCTGTACAAAAATAAATAGATATGGAATTGTTGTTGTTTATTTTTAAAAACTAAAACATATCTGTTAAGAATATACATAAATACATACACAAACATGTATATTAAGCATTGTAATGACTATTAGTGACGTTTTTGTATAGACAAGTAGTTTAGTTAGAAACAGTAGTAATATAATGAATAACAGTGTTGTTGTTGTGCAGCCAGTTTGTATATACACACATAAAAAAAATATAAATATGGAATTGTTGTTGTTGTTTATTTTTTAAAAGCAAAGCCTGCTATGATTGTTTTTTTTTTTATATATATTCAAATTTTCGTAGTTTGAAAAAAATTTAGATTTATATATGTGAAAATATGAAAGCATACGTTAAGGCGAAAATTTTATTATTTGTCGGTAATATGGTAATATGATGTCGATAAGATAGTAAGATGGTAATATGGTGAAGGGTATCAAAGATTCGGCACAGCCGAATCTTTTTTCAATTTCATTTTCAATGGGATTTTCGTTCGCTAGAAGACTTTTTAAGGTATTTTGATGAACAAATTTTTTTAAAAATCTGGAAAATTACATATTATCAACAGTTCTTACTACAATGCAATTTTTTAAAATTTTAGCCTTAAAAGGAACAAAATTATAAAATTCTTATCTATTTTTTAAAAAAAATATCGAAATTTTTTTTTGCAAAATGTACCAATGGACCAAAATTTTTGCGAACATTTTTTAAAATATTTTTTCTATAATTGGCTTAAAATTTACGAATTTTTTGATACCCATTTCAAGACTAAACTCAATACAATTTTTCGGAAGAAATATTCTAGACCCGTAATATTCAATCGCTGGTAGGGAACTGAAGATCAATTTAAATTTTTTAAATATTTTTCCAATATTCAGCTAATTTTTACGCATCGTTTGAGGGGTGTTCCTTCAAAGTTTTTGTCTACGGGACACTCTAATATACGTGCTTATATTTTCATATTGTTGGCCTAATATACATACAAAAGGCGTATCTGTAATTTTAAAATGAATTGAAAAACTTATAAAACACATTAAAAGAAATCAGGGACCGAATTGATTATGAGTTTTAAAATAAAACTTAACAAATAGTCATTATTTTTTATTTTTATTTCTTCGCTCAAATAATAATGATTATTTTTGATTTTTATTTTTTCGCTCAACTTTTAGTTGATTTTTTTGCTCCAAAATAATAATTTTTATTTTTTTGCTCACAATATAAAACTTAACATGAGAATTTAAATTTTTGACTAGTAAAAAATTTTATTTTTAATAAAAAAATTCGATTTTTAGTAAAAAATTAGACTTTTTAAAAAATTTTATTTCTAATAAAAAATAGATTTTTAGTAAAAAATTCGAGTTTTAGTAAAAAAAAAAAAAATAGATTTTTAGTAAAAAATTTCATGAAAAAAATATCATAACACTTGCATTTTAGTCAATAAATCTAATTTACGATGAAAAAATCTTTTTTATTAAAAATTGCGTAATAGTTTCATTTCTAATGTTAAGTTTTATATTGTGAGCAAAAATATAAAAATAATCATTAAAATTTGAGCAAAAAAAATAAAATCATTCCGAATTTCGATAGAACCTGTTCTGAAGAATACATTTCTGTATTTAACACTTTTATCCGGTCGTTCTTAAAATCTTATTTTTTTGTTTAAAATTCCAAGAATAATTATTATTTTCTGTCCTTGAAAAAAAAATTATGTAATAGTGTACTAAGGCTTTGATAATTACTATCATAGCTTACTTAATGCTTTTAAGGAATGTGTAATTGAAAGAAATCTGCAAGGAAACTAAATTTCCAAAAATCGAGTTACGCCTTTTTGATATTAAGTCAACGATATGTATGCGCTCATGCTGATATTTTAGGTATTTTAAAGGATTCTAACAATATTTCGCAGAAGTTACCGTATGAATAAAATCAAACGCTAAGAAGAAAGTTATTCAGGTATTGTATGTTGATTTTATTTTATGTAATTAATACACAGATAAGTATATTTTGTAATGAAATTAAGAACAAAGTGTTATTTTTTATTATTTCAACAGTAGTTGCATTCAAACATCACGCAAAACAAATATTTTAAAACTTACTTAAAGTAATGAACGACATTTTTTTAATTTCATATTTTTTTATTATAAATAAACATCTTTAAAACGTAAGTATTGTAATCAAAATAAACATTTTTAATTAAATCAATAATGATATTATTGTTTTATTTACTTTAAAATAGCTGTTTGTAGGTATACAATATAAAAAATAATTAAACAATTTTATACTTCGAAATATAATAATTAATATTCAACAGTTTAGGGGATTTTTCCCCAAATTGGGGATGAAAAATTTGGTTCGGGGATTTTTGGAAGTTTTTTTGAGATTTTTATCTTTATGATTTTTCTTGTTAACTTAAGAAAAATAAGATGAACTTTTTAGTAAGTAAAGCCCATACTTATTTCAGCAATAGTGCACACTGAAGAAAATAAAATATAACTGTAGTACTAAGTATGATACCATAAAATTAATTCAAATCTCTGTAAAAAAACGACTATTGTACGGATTTGTCGCAAGGGTAATGTTTGAGAAATTGGTGCTCCATTATTGTTACATCAATAATAATCAAGAATTTAAAATCCTTCAATAATAATTAGTTGTTTTTTTTTTTTTTTTTTTTTAAATTCGCGATTTGAATTCGTAAAAATTTAATTTAATTGTGCTTATTTATAAAATCCAACACTTAAGAAACGATTTTGATATAAATGTAGTTAAGATGAATAATATGAAAAGCACGAAAGGTTGAACTATGTAGAATTTGATATCAATTGGTTTCACAGAATTTTTTTAGCTACTCTTCTACATCGAGAAATTACATATCATTCGTGGTATATAGGCCGTGTTGAGGACATCATAAGTCAGTTTTAATAATTGTCAATAAACACTTAAAATGGAGTTATTGTTTATGGTTTATGGTATTTGTATAATTTTATCTATAAATTTTGTGGAATTTTGTCAAAATATCTAAGTCGAAATATCACAAATTTCAGTTTATTTCACCATTAAATGAAAATGTTAAAGACGAATCGTTTGCACTAATCAGTATTTTCTGACGGCTGTTAGTTTCGGAGATATAATTGGCCAAAAATTGACATTTCTAAACAAATTGATGATTTTTTTAAAATGGTATTTTTTATTGTAGCTTGAATTTCTTAATTTTCAGTTAAGTATTGTTCCAATATTTAATAACTTAAAATATGGAGCGTTATTTGATAAAATATTTCGAAATAATGCTTTAATGGTTCATTATATTAAATAACCAAATATTTGAAACGTTTTTTAACAAAAAAGAGACAGGAAAAATCCTCAATAACATCTTAACACTTAAAGTTAATTTAGTTTTGTAGCATAGTGTAATGTTTAAAAATAATTTACTATTAAAATTAGTAGCATTTTTTCAAGTGAAAAAATAAAAAACAAGAAATCTTGAATAAAGTATTCATATTTTGTCGGTGTGTAGACGAAAAGTTCCATGTGTTTCTCAATAACTTTTCAGGAGATCGGAAAAAAACAATTTTTTATATAAAAGGTAGCCTTTTGTTAAGATATTTCTGGAAAAATTGCAATTTTGAGACATTTATTGTTGAATTTTAATGTGTAACTATTCCAATATAAGAAAAAAAATTTAAATGTGTAGTTTAATAATATATAGGAAAAATATTTGGGAAAAATCATGTTATTTGATAAAAAAGTTATGTAATTTGTTCCAAAAAATTCGTACAAAGTTTTGTATAGAGCAGGAAAAGTTGTTAAATTTTGTTATTTAATAAAAAGGAAATTTGGAAATTGAATGAGAAATGTGTGTCATATATTAAAAATCTGGACCCAATTTGCGGAAAAATTTACGTTTGCCATCTTTGTCATCAATATTAGCTTCAAGTTATCAAAGTTTCTTCGTTGAATGCAGTATTAGCTAAATCCATCCAAGAAATTACTTCCAAACAATAATCTAAACATTTCCCAATAGCAGAAATCTGCATTAAATAAATATTAAAATATCTTTTAGTGTAATTTTAATATAATTGAATAAACTACCACTTTAAAAGAATTACAGAAATATGTATTTTTAATTTAAGTTAAAACTGATCACATAATTTGTATTAATTTTCGAAAATTATTAAAAACTAATGACAATGCCAAAGTGTTCCGTATTAGGAAAATCCAACAACGCTTACAAAATTAAAAAAATCAATTTTAAATACTTGTACTTCCTTTATTTTTTATGAGCTGTAAACCCGCTACTTCCTTAGCGGAAATTTTTTAAAAACACCATACTATATAATAAATTTCAACTAAGATTCTTAACTCCCGTATGAACATTTTTAATAATGGTGTTGTGTCGGAATTAACAACAATAAATTTTTTAAGTATTTTACTTAAAAAAGTACCAAAAATTACAATAAAAAATAGGATTTTCGAAAAGTACAAAAGGCATGTTTGGTATATTTCTGATAAAAAAAAGATAATAATTTAAAATTTATTTCTATGCTTTTGGTTTAGAAAGTTCGTAGGGTGCCAATAAGGTACCAATTTTTAACATCTTTTACGTTCGAAAGTTAAAAAACTACCAAAGTATTTCTATTATTATTATTTTTTATTATATAAGAATGAGACTGATAGACCTTGAGAATGTTCATCAATAAATAACAATATCTCTTTAATTTCAGGTTTCTAATATTAGAATAATGAAAAATAATTATTAGAATTACGAAAAAGTATATTAGAATAAAGAAAAAGTAACACAAAATCCCTTTTAAGGATTCTGATTCACTAAGGACCTTACATCTAAAATTTTATGTTTCTGAGGTTGATTATTACAGAACATTCAAGAAGTACTATTAGAAGAACGAAAAAGTACTACAAAGTCCCTTCTAATTTCATATTTATAGATTCATAATTATAGAAAATTCAAAAAGTACCATTAGAAGAACAAAAAAGAAAAAAAAATCAAAAAGTACCATCAGAAGAATAAAAAGTAACACAAAGTCCCCTTTTGTGGAATATCATTAATTTAGAACTACATATCTTTAGTTTTATGTTTCTAGGTTAAGTATTATAGAAAATTAAAAAAAGACCATTAGAAGAACAAAAAGATACTACAAAGTCCCCCCTATGAACTCTCACTCAATTAGGGCCACATATCTTTAATTTCATGTTTCTAGATCCAAAATTAAAGAAAAATTCAAAAAGTACCATAGGAAGAACAAAAAAGTACCACAATGTCCCCTCTTATGGATTCCCATTCATTCCCAAAAAAGTACCACAGAGACCTCTCTTGTGAATTCTTTCCCACATAGGACCATGTATATTTAATTTTATGTTTCTGGTTAAATATTATAGAAAATTCAAAAAGTACCATTAGAAGAACAAAAAGTACCACAAAGTCCCTTCTTATGGATTCTCACTCATTTAGGACTACATATCCTTAATTTCATGTTTCTAGGTTCATAATTATAGGTTAAATATTACAGGAAATTTAAAAAGTACCATTGGAAGAACAAAAAAGTACCACAAAGTCCCCTCTTATGGATTCTCATTCACTTAGCACCACATGTCCTAAATTTCATGTTTCTATGTTCATAATTATAGAAAAATCAAAAAGTAACATTAGAAGAACAAAAAAAAAAGTACCAAAAAACTCCCTTCTTACGGATTCTCATTCATTTAGGACCACATATCCTTAATTTCATGTTTCTAGGTTCATAATAATAAAAAATTCAAAAAGTACCATTAGAAAAACAAAAAAGTACCACAAAGTCCCCTCTTATGGATTGTTATTCACTTAGCACCACATATCTTCAATTTCATGTTTATAGATTCATAATTATAGAAAATTCAAAAAGTACCATTAGAAGAACAAAAAAGTACCACAGAGACCTCTCTTGTTAATTCTTTCCCACATAGGACCATGTATATTTAATTTCATGTTTCTGGTTAAATATTATAGAAAATTCAAAAAGTACCATTAGAAGAACAAAAAGTACCACAAAGTCCCTTCTTATGGATTCTCACTCATTTAGGACTACATATCCTTAATTTCATGTTTCTAGGTTCATAATTATAGAAAATTCAAAAAGTAACACCAGAAGAACAAAAAAGTACCACAAAGTCCCTCCTCTTGAATTCTTACCCACAGGACCATTTAAGTACCACAAATTCCACTCTTATGAATCATAAGAGTGGACTACATTTACTTAATTTTATGTTTCTATGTTTAATATAATTGAAAATTCATTATTGAGTTTGAATAAAATATAATTTCCCGCTCATACCCCCTTTATGGTACTTTTTTTCACATATCGAGGTATCAAAAATTGTATTCCAATGAATTTCTAAATTGTAATGGTATCCCATATTAAAATACTTATACGAATATTTCAATAAATATAAAAAAATGTTTTATGAAAAAAGTACCAAAAATAGGTACAATTTTTACCCCTTAAACGTTCGAATTTCTAAAAAGTACCAAATTTGTATTTGTAATTTTATGATAAGTTATGAATACGATGTAAATTTTATCTGTAGTTGATTGCTTCGAAAGATACGAGTACATATGGTGCCAAAAAAGTACCAAAATACAGTTTTTACCCGTTTTTTCCCCAAAAGAGCTGATTTTTGAAAAATTACCAGACACCTGTCCGATTATGTTTTAAATGAATAACGATAACTTTTCAACTTCTTTTGTATCTTTATCAGTTTGGGAGATATAAGGTTACCGCTTTTACCCGTTTTTACCCCCTAAACATTTGAATTTCCAAAAATCCCGTCTAGTGTATCTTTTTGGCAGGAGATCGTTTGGGCTGTGGGATGATGTATCAGTCAGTCAGTAATGGACTTGGGAATAATATTTCATTTTGGTGAATTGTTCGTTATCGGTCAGTACGACTGAGTGAAATATTTCTTTCTTTTCTTTCATCTTTCATTTACTGAAGTATGAATGAAAGATGTTTTTTTTTTTTTTTCATCTTTCTTTTTCTGAAGTATGTATGGAATAGAAACCAAAGAAAGGTTCTTTCTTATCTTTCATTTACTGAAGTAGGAATGAAATGGAAAGGAATGAAATATGTTTTTTTTTTTTTTTTTTGTGAAACAATAATGTCTATAATGAATGGTTAAGCATTTTTTTATTTAGTTATTTTGAACATACCACATTTGTGTATTATTTACATACTTTTTGCCGGATGAATTCACATATTTAAATCAGCTGAAAAAAAATGACAGAAGAAAGAATGAAATATGAAAGAAATGTGAAAAGTGAAACATAAACATGAAAGATTGTGAAATATTTCATATCTTTCATTTAACTGAATCGTTCAATTGAAATATTTCTTTCATGAACGACACAACTCTAGCCAGTAACGTTACTCTTTTATATATATAAGGAGTGAGATCGAAAAATTCTTAACATACATAATATTCAATAACTTGGAAACGGTTGATCTTAGAGTTTTCATTGTTTTTTTTAATCATTTGATAATTTAGCACAGATCACAGAAACATATAATTTTTATGGTTCTAACCACTAATTATAAAATTGTGGACCATTTTTGAAAACTCTTTCTTTGGAGATTTGATAGTTGCTGCAGTCACTTTTTTGAAACAGTGTGCACATCTTCTGTTAAAATCTTCGGTATTTTTAGACACCTTTTTTGTGCTCTTGAATTCACTTTTCACAGGAACTCAATATCTCTCCACTGGTCTAAGCTATGGACAATTTTGAAAATTGACCTCTCTTGGTACTAAAACTATGTTATTGATTTGGTACCACTCCAGAGCTTTCTTACCGTAGTGACATGATACCAAAAGGGTCCAAAAATATGTGGACACGTTGTGCTTTCTTAAGAAAAGAAGAAGTCCTTTTTGCAAATATTCCTTTATGAATATTTTGGTATTTATAGATCCGAATGTATCAAATGACTTTCCTGTTTTGCCGCAACTGCAAAAAGCTTGTCATACCATGAATTTTGTAAGAAATTTTTGCTGCTTTTGGGTATTAAACTTATCTCCAACATTGCTTCGAGCATTAGCAATAAAAATTTTTGAGACACAAGCTGCGAAGATTCTGCCAGCACCTACGTTTCTTATCAAATTATACAGCTTGAGTATTTTTGTATGAAATTTGGTTTTAAATTCCGAGTCCTATTTTTGGCTTGTATTTTTTTTTTTTTTTGCAGAATTCCAGTTTAGAATTTTTTGAACTTTATATGTTATCAACTTTCCCATTAGCTTTAAATTTTCGCACCAAATAGTCGAAGCACTGAGAAAACTGAGCTGATTTTCTACCAGATGTGTTTGGAGTTCCTTTCAATATGCCTTCAATTTTCTGGCCTTCCCAATATCATGTGGTCCTTTTTTCTTACCGAACTAGGTTTCACATCAATAGTCAAATTCTCCTGATACTGTTTAATAACATTAGAAACGGTTTTACGGTCGACATTTAATTCTGTGGCCAATTATTTGTAAGACCTATTTGGATTTTTTTAAATTTTTTAATAACTTGTAGGACGTAAATCATTTTCGTCACTTATTTTGATGAAAATAAAGATAAATTAACATGGGTGTTATTAAAAATAATAACTAAAGTATTTTTCCATGATAACTAGATCAAAAAAAAAAATTGAATATTGAGTCCGAAAAAAGTTATGAGGCAAAATGTGTGTTAAGATTTTTTCGATCTCACTCCTTATATAGATTAAGCAAGTGCCATTTTTTTTAATTTTCCAAAGAAAAAAATTTAAATTTTTTTTAAGTAGTTTACCACTGGACTTAAGTAATTGTAAAAACATTTATTATATTTATTTTATTTTTTTTTGATAAAATATTTCATCCAAAAAATTATATTTTTCCCTTTCCTTTGTAAATTTTTCTTTGAGGCGTGGTACTATGGTTTCGCTGCGTCAGAAGTAAAGTCATTCCGTAAAACACACAGTCTTTTTTAAGATGCCAACAAGTTGATTTCATATTCAATTATAAAAGTACTTATTCTAAGATCTATTTTCCATAATAAACTTATTTAAAAAATTGTTGTACTCAATAATTATAAATTAATGAAAACCGTTGAAAAAAGGCACCTTTTTTATACATATTTTAAATTTGCTTAAGAAACTAAAGTTTGATCTGTTGTGTTATGACGACAAATTAGTAAAAGTAAGAAAAAACTTGATTTTCTGGCGTTTTAAAGTATTTTCTATAAAACTTCGATAATTAAAACACAAATAGAAAATGTTACCAAAATTAATTTTGGTCAAGAAAAGTAGTTGGCGAAACCATAGTGCGTGGATCCGCGCCTGTTAGATATGTATATACCTTTCAACAAGAAATACAAATGTAATATTCGGTCTTTGCATTAACCATAAAGTTTTTATTTTTGTAACTGTATTTTAGCTTTATCGGTAATTACCTATTTTGGTAGCGTTATTTTGAGCTCTTTCGGTAAATGTACAAGTTTCATTTAAATCTTAATAAAAATAATTTTTCTTAAACCAAGAAAAAACCGTAACGTTATTTTAGCATTATCGGTATTTCGAGCTTTTTCGGCAAAGGTTTTTTAACATTATCGGTGTTTTCGGTATCGGAATTTTAGCGGTAACACCATTTTCAATTATATCGGTAACTATATAGTATTTTAGGGGTAAAGGTATTCAAGTTGAATGGGGTTTTTAGCAGTGGCGGTTGCCAATCTTGCTAAAAATACATTGATAGAATTCGTTTGCTTTAGTAAACAATTAACATCTATTTATACAAAAATAATTTTAAAAATCTACCAATTTCACCGAAAAACGAGGCACGATTTCATGGAATTTTTTGTCTTGGATTTTTAGGTATTTTTGAATAAATGGAGTACAATACATTATTAAAATGCCATATAAACTTCAGAACATGAAAAAGAAATTTAAAATTTTTGTCAAAATGCAAAATATTTCATTATCTTGTGTGCTTAATTCATCAAACTAAGGACAAGTAAAAGGATGTATGTCCATAATTTCAATAATGTAATAAGATGATCTTTTTATGCGATTTTTAATTTCGGAGGGGTCTTTTATGGGACCATTGATCAATTGTCGAGTGGTTATAGTAAGATTTGATGGTTTTGATTTATGTTTCTGTAAAACACAACATAAATTGTGTGTTTTTTTTTTATTAACTTTTTCTTAGTCCTGAAATTTAAGAAAAGGGATCCCTACAATAAGGGAATTTTCCCTACGTTTGGCAGCACTGATTTAAACAAAAACACTTTTTTAATCCACTTGAAAGAATAAAAAATGTTTGTGCTTTGGTATAGGATTTGCGGCACAAACAAAATCTGTGTTAAACTTGTGCAGCAATTTATATTAATATTTAAGAAAAATCTTTACCTACAGTTTTTGTAAAAAAAATAAAAGATAACTTACCGTTTTTCTCAAAAACATGTTTTTGTTCTATGAGGCAAATAAGTTATCATATGACGAAATGTTAAAACGTTTTCCATAAAATCTAATTATTTTGAAAACCTATAGGAAATTTTCTTTTTGAATATTTGCTATTTCGTAAGAAAATCTATTATTTTTGTGGTTTTTCGAAAATCGAGTTTCGAATACTTGGCAGTTAAAAAATCATTGACAAATTTCTAAGTTTAAAAAAAAGGTTAGCTAATTAAAGTTTTAAAATAGAAAACAACATATTGCGGCGGAAAACAATATATTGCGGCGGACTTTAATTGAAATGTGTGAGCAAAACAAATGTTTTAAATTTACTAAACATTAAGTGAATTATTACTAAGGCATATAAATCAGGTTTTTCTTTTAATATTAGAACTAAGGGTAATGAGGACTAACCATTTAATGAGAATCATATTATATTGTAACTTCAATTTGGTGTTCGATTAGTTATGCAGAAAGTTGGTGTTTTCGCGATCTTTGAGATTTTGCGAGATTGGCCAACTTCGCAATCCATACAATTTCTCAGTAGATAAAGATATTATACGATTGTTGTTGAATCAGTTTTAGAGTAAATTAAAATAAGATTAATTTTAATAGATGTGTATTAGAGTGTCCCGAGGATAGTCTTTTTCGAGATTTCGATGTAGGAAGACCCCTCAAACGATGCGTAAAAATTTGCTTAATACGAAAAAAATATTTAAAAAATTTTTTAAATTGGTGTTCAGTTCCCTACCAGCGATTGAAAAGTCATGGGTCCCATACATTTTGGTAAAAAAAAAAGTTTAAATTTTTCAATCAAAATGGGTACCAAAAAATTCGTAATTTTATGCTGGTTATGGAAAAATATTTAAAAAAATTTTCCCATGGCATTTTGTTTCGGTAGAAGACTTTTTAAGGCATTTTGATGAACAATTTTTTGGAAAAATTTGGAAAATTATATATTAACAACAGTACTTACTACAATGTAATTTTTTAGTATTTTAGCCTTAAAGGGAACAAAATTATAAAATTATTATCCATTTCTTAAGAAAAATATCGATTTTTTTTTTTTTTTTTGCATGATGTACTAAAATGATGGTTTATGGACCAACATTTTTGCGAAGATTTTTTTAAATATTTTTTTTTATAATTGGAAAAAAATTACGAATTTTTTGATACCCATTTCAAGACAAACACCAATACAATTTTTTGGACGAAATGTACTAGATCCGTGACTTTCAATCGCTGGTAGGGAACTGAAGATAAATTTTAAATTTTTTTTCCCATATTAAGCAAATTTTTACGCATCGTTTGAGGGGTCTTCCCACAAAATTTTTGTCTACGGGACACTCTAATGTGTATGTACATATGTATTTGAGCTCACCTTACTATATGTGTATTTAGAAGTGTGTTAAATAAGAACTTAGAATAGCAATTTCAATTTAAATTAGAACAATTTTATTTAGTTCAATTCAAAGTTTTGATTTAATTACATCAATTGCAATTGTTTAACAATTTAACTTTAAGCATAAATTTTTAATTAGCAAAAATTAAAATGTTTAATATCATTAAACATGCAAGATTTCAATCAGGACAAACCTCTCGTAGAATATAAATTATGCATACACTATATAATCTCTCAAGTTATGTGCAAACAAAACTCAACTTACCACCAGAAGAATGCAACATGTATACATAAGTGATAGTATTACAAGCCACTACCAGCTTCCAGCACATTGCCAAAAAGAAAATAAAAAAAAGCATAAACTTTTTAATGCTTACAAATAGCCTACTTTACAGAATAAAAGTAATAAATATTCCCAGCAAAAAAGCGATCAAGAGCTTCCAAAAAAGAACATTTTCATCACTTCAAAAGTAGAACAAAGTGCATATTTTAAACTTTTTTGGAAGTACTTAATAATTACTCCCAAACAAGTGAAAATAAATGAAATTTTAGCTGGAAAAAAAGTTAATAATTTCTAAGAAAATTAAAATTTTATAAATTTTAATGCATTTTTATTATCTTTTATAAGGCTAAAACTGAATTTTTGTACAAAAAATTTCATAAAAATAGTTTTAAAGGAAGTACTTCAAAAGAAATGAATAGAAGCATAAAAGAAGAACATCCTACCAATGACAACCATGGGTTAAAAAAAGAACTTCTGCAGCTCTTTTGCACCAGTAAGTACTTCCTACCAATGCCAACACAATGTAAAATTCATGACTTTTTCAGATCTTTTTCAGTTCCTTTTTTGCTGGGTTACCATGTTTGGAAAATGACAAACAATTTTCACTTAGCAGTAACAAAAAATTTCCCAAAATTACAAAGTTAGACACTGCACAGTGGGGTCAAACGCAAATTTTTTTGGTAATAAATCTGTATCTCCAAAACTACTGCTCAGATTAAATTGAAATGTATGAAGAAGTTGCAGAGGAGGACTTAAGCTTTCAGAAAAATCATATTGTAGTCACCCTGTGATAACAGGGTGTCAAAATTGACTACCTGGAGTATGTAAAAGTTTCAAAAATCGTAACTTCTACAAATGAAGTCCGATTTTAAAGATTTTTATATTTATGTAAAGTGCTTGGCAAGATAAAGGAAAAATAAGCTTACTCATCTAAGTTATCTCTCACAGTTAAAAAGATATTTGCACTTGAATTTTGAATATTTGATTTTTTGCCTCGACTTTCTTTCGTTTTTCGGGAATAAGTCCTGAGGTATATGAGGTCAAATTTTTTTAAAAATATTTTGTAATTTGTTCAATATTTCAAAATAATAAGATGAAAGAATTTTTGGATTATCTCAATTCGTCTAAACGTGAAAAATATTCAAATTCAGCTCTCTGAAATTGGTAAGAAAAATGTCTATTTTTTACAAAAATATAGTACAATTCTTTCACTTTTTTCTCAAAGTTCCGTTAAGGAAAAAAATGTTTCTTTATTTTGGAAAAAGGTGAAATTTTTATCGATTAATAAAGAAAATGTCACGCGAGCTTTTTTATTTTATTGACGATATTTTATAAAAAAATAGATATAGAACGATTTCAAGCAAGCAAGCAAGCAATTAAACATTTTATATGTCAATGATATCCTTCTATGAACCCCCTTAGCTCCGTCCCTGAGGGGTCTGCAATAACTCAGAAACTTCATAATTATTTCAAAACCTAACTGATATAGGTCCAAATAATATGTTTGTAAATATGTTACTGGTCGGAGTCGTATTTACTATATTATAACAAATATAGGAAGAAAGAAAAAAATTTTGGATATTTCTGGTAAAAATTATGGTTTAATTTATGATGGAGCAAATTATAAATTTTACGTGTACATTTGGGAGAAAAAATTATATATTTTAAATTTGCAATTCATTTGACTATTAAATAGAAAAAAGTTGTTAGTTCTTACTACTTAATTATATATTTGAGTAATTGATTATACAAGTTTATGGAATTTATGTAAATTTTCCTGTATTTTTTCACCAATACTGATTAAAATTTAAGAGTTGCTAAATATTTTTGCACAAAATTGAACTAAAATATATTCACGAAGACACTGTAATACAAATAAGTGTAAATTATCTCATAAATTATAATAAATTTGTATAATAAATTATCATCTTAATGATTTCTAAATATTGAAAAAAATTGATCAATCATTATAAAGTGTTGTAAAAACTGGTGCATTTGTGGCCCAAATTTTGGTGTTCCTTATAACTCAAGAACGGTTTATACGATTGACATAAGTGATATACCAAAAGATGCGGACTAAAAATATCTTAAAATCTCCCAAACTTAATTTTTTTATGTTCTCAATATGTTCTCGGAGTTATTTTAAAATTGATATTATGTTTGCAATATCATTATCTATTAAAGTGATTTGAGTACTTAATGAATCGAAAACTTCTAATTTAGTAATAGTTTGGAAGAATGGACCGATTGTAACAGACTTTGTCCTTATTTTCGCTGTACTTCGAATGAATATATATCTTAGTTATTTACCCTTTTTGGTTAATTTCAAGAATTTTGTCATCGAATTGGTACAGAAAAGATAATATTTTCAAAGCATGCTTCTAATCTTTGGGGCATATGTTTTATTTTTATCAGCATTTATTTTATTTTTTTAGATTATAGTTTTGGTCATCCAGTTTTTTAATAACTTAAATAATAATTTAATGTTCTAAGTGCTTTAATGGGAGAAGGTAATGAAG
Organism: Protophormia terraenovae; assembly: GCA_951394005.1. Classification (NCBI taxonomy): domain Eukaryota; kingdom Metazoa; phylum Arthropoda; class Insecta; order Diptera; family Calliphoridae; genus Protophormia; species Protophormia terraenovae. The sequence goes on from OX596078.1 coordinate 8,799,340, forward strand.
TTGGATCTAATAGAATTAAAATAAGATCCAGGTTTTACAATCTTTAATTTCGCCAAAAGAAGTCAAGCAAAAGAACAAATTTCAGATATTTATGTTAATATCTCCGCAAACATTTATTTTAAGCCTAAATATGTATGTACAGTAGTTTTCCGATTTAATGAACATCCGTTTAACGCATTTAAGGTATGTAAATTAAAGTGCCTTACGAAAAAAAGTTGTAAATTTTATATTCTAGTCTAGTATGTTTTTATGTGATTCTCTAAATATTACAACTGAATGTTTTCATTTACGTGAGCTAAATCATTTTTAAAAACCTTTTAAAATACGAATTTCTTTCAATAGCATAATAAACATATTAACACTTGGAATATGCTAAATAATTCTAACATCTCTTACCATTCTCGAATTATCAAGATTTTAATAACAGTTTTTGTCATATTTTCATTATTTAAATATGTAATGGCATTTATTTCGGAAAATGTTCAACATGTGTTCGGTTTAAAGGTGGAAGGGTATATACTGATACAATGGAAAATTACAAATCATTAACCCTTTAAAAGCCGATGGGTAAATTTTATGCATTTGAATTCCAAGAGGTTAAATCAGCAGTTATTGCAAAAAAGTTGTATGGAATTATAATTAAAAATATAATGAATTCTTTTAAAATCACGGTAATAATCGAGTAAAAGAAAATGTTTGAAACTTAGGCGCTATTTTACACGAACTTATGGTATTTTGACAAATTTATGCTTCTTGTGACATTTATTTTCTTCAATATTTATTTGGCATAAAAATTTACTTATGTGCATGTTATTAGTTTTGTAACTAAAGGTTTCAATGACAAAATAAAGTGCGTTTTCCTATCCCTGTTAATTACTTCATAATAATTCTCTTCTTGCTACGTTATGAGCTTCTTTTTTGTTGTCCAGGTATTTATCGTTTAATGTTTTTTAATTTTTTAAACAAAATAATTTTTTGTATTATTTGCATTTGTTGTTTGGAGTAAAAGTGTTGTGATGGTCGTAGATTTTCTGCGACAAAATAAAGTGACACTTCATTAAATTCAATTTAAATTTTTATTACATTTATAAAATAAGGATAGTTCCGCCCATATTATATTCAAACTTTAATAAAATAGTATTTTAAAATTTTTTTTGACAATTTACTAAAATTTTAATTTCCGAAGAACGGAAAAAAATTTTAATTTAAAATACATGTTCAACTTTGCCAAAGAACTTGTTTCCAAGGATCCAATGTTTTGAAATTCGATTATTTTTTGCCAATGAGTTAAAAATCTATATATTAAGCTTAGATATGTCCTATGTGAGGCGAGAACCGAATACCGAGCTGAACCAAGAAAACATAAAAGCAACAGGGAAGCATGTTGGCAGTTTCATGGTTTGGGCCTGTATGTCGGTTAATGGTGGTGGGAAGCTGGAATTTATTGGAGCAACAATGGACAGTTTAAGATTCATTTAGCTCCTAAAGGATAATTTGTTGCAGAGTGAGGAGAATCAGGGCATACTGTCAAGACTAAGAACCGAAGAAAAAATTTGGTATGGTGCATACTTTGCTAATATATAAATTCTCAAATTTAACGACGTTCCCTAAACAGTCGCCTGACCTCAATATTACAGAAAATTTGTGGTAAATATTGGAAATTTACATAATAAAATAGAAATAAGGCCCTGATAATACAATGGAAACACCGGTAGCAATTCTTCTCAAAAAACATTAAAAATATGAACTATACGAAGCTACCCATCTGTTGCATACAATTAAGATAATAAATACTGTAATTATCGGTTGTAATGTTGAATTTTTAATGTTATAAGTGGTGAGATAAAAATATTTAATTTTTTTGGAAAATCCCAAAGACCAAGTACTTTTCGTAATAAGATATTGCCTACTACATATGTCTCCTCGAAAAATAACATGCACTCTCTTCAAAAATAGGTTTTTCGAAGAATTTGTCCAGCTTGAAAGCACAGCCAAAATTTACTTTGTAAGTGCCTTTATCCAACTTAAATTTTAGGTAGAACTTTTTCTTGCCGAAAATAATTTACCCCTGAATGCTATTTTAATTTTGAATAATTGGTAGAAAAAATGTTAAAGAAAATTCAATCTGGGAAAATTTAGGTTCTTTATATGCCACCCAATTTCGGAGAGGGGTTTTATATTAGACCTGTGGCCAATTGTGGATCGATACTTTTACCAAGTGTAAAATAAAATAAACAAATACATAATACTAACACTTATATGAATTTATACGCTTTACGGTGATTTCCGAAAGTGGGTTTATATAGGAGCTATTATAAATTATGAACCGGAGCTCATCAAATTTGGCACTGTGATTTCTACTTAAATAAAACTCATTTGTGTCGAATATTAATACTGACATTTGTGTGGGATTTATGCACGTTAAAATGTTTTTCTATATATGGGAGCTATGGTCAATTATGGACCGATATTGATGAAACTCGGCAAGAATATTGACACTTATACAAAACTTCTTTGCACCGAATTTCATGCAAATATTGCCATATTTAAGCTATTTATGATCGTTAAACCTCTATTCCGGGAGGACATTTGTATGGGGTCTAGGTGAAATAATGCACCGATCGTAACCAATTTCAATAGGCTTCGTCCTTGTGCCGAAATAATAGTAATAATTCGTGCCAAATTTCATCAATATATCTTTAAAATTGTGACCTGTACTTTGTTCACAAGGTTTACATGGACAGACAACCAGCCAGCCGTCCAGACGGACGGACGGACATCGTTAAATCGATTCAGAAAGTGATTCTGAGTCGAACGATATACTTTAGGGTAGGGGTCTGATCATTTTTTCTGTGCGTTACAAACATTAGATGACTTATAGACTTCGCTGACAAAACAATACATATTTTAAGGGAAAATCCCTACATCTATGGATGAAATGCAACTCATTTATTCAATTTTTCAGAATCTTTTATTAAACAAATTTCAAAAAGGTAGCCTGAAGACCTACAAAGTAAATTTTTTTTATTGATAGGAACGCTAAAAATCTGAAGGCAAAGGAGATGACGAAAAGTACTGAGATTAATTTTTTTCCAAAAAAATTAAGGTACCGTATAAAGTACTGTCGAACTTTGTACAAAATCCTAGTCAGGAACTCCATATCGCAGATGTGAAAAATGGAGCGAATAAATATCGTGTAAAAAAAAAATAAAAATTTTCGAGCAAGTTTTTGGTCTGGCAGGCAATTTTTATGTGCGGGGAAAAAACACTTTATTAATAACAAATGATACTTTTAACATAAAACAGTACGCAAATGAGTGTTTTCGTTAAAGATTCCTTTCTATCTTTAGAAAGCTCAGCGAATTCTATTCAATTCAAAAAAAAAAAAAAAAGTACCTGAGTGGTATCAAACAAATGGTGCTGCTATATACAAATTGGGACCAATTCACTAAATTGTCCAAAACTCAGTCAATTATAAATCCATTGGGATGTAGAAAACAAACATTAAAAGAACAGTTAAAGTGGAGTAAAAAACAAAATAGAGTTTAAGAAGAAGTGGAGCCATTCCGACAAAAAAGTAACTGAAAACACAATAAAGCTTATATCGTCCATGTAAACTTTGTATTCAAAATTCAGGTCGCAGGCACACAGATTTCTTTAAGTCCAAGGACGAAGCTGATTGAAATTAGTTTTTATTGGTCCATTTTTTCATATAAATAACTTCTGGGAAAAGGGGTTTAACGATCATAAATTCCTTAAATGTAGCAATAATTTTTGCACATGTAAGTTCCACATAAATTTAAATCTGTGTGCCGAATTTCATGAAAATCAGTCCATAATTGACTAGCTATCATATAAATTCATAAAAATGATAGTATCGACATAATATTCTGTATTCGTATGTTTAGTTTTACATTTAATACAAGTATCGGTCCATAATTCCACAGGTCTAGAAAAAATAAGAACCCCTCTCCGAATTTTGATTCTAGTTATTTCCAAAAATAATTATGTTTAATAAATTTCAATTTGAACATTATAAAATTTATTGATTTTTATACCCTTCACCAAAGGTGTAAAGGGTATATATAAGTTTGTCATTCCGTTTGTAATTCCCACAATTTTCGTCGGAGAGCAAAAAAGTTGACATTTTCGGGATCCTTGTAAGAAATGATGACGATAGGACCATGTCCGTCCGTCCGTGTGTCGGTTGAAATGGCGTTTATGAAGCCCACCGATAACTGACATATATAATATATATATCAAACGATCGGAAATGCTTTCGAGAATTTTGCTATTGGAATTCAGCAAGATCGGTTCATACAATGCGGAGATATGTTAAAAAAACCGGTTTTTAGAACCGGTTTTCCAGTTTCTGAAGCCTCTGTATATACTAGGGACTTCGTTTTTACAAAGAAGTCTCGGACATTTTTTTCTGAATTTTTATTCTGAAAAAATGAAATAAATCGGTTCAATAATAACTGAGATATCGGACAAAACGCTTTTTTTATTTTTTGAAGCCCTGGTTTAAGCTATAGATTTTTATTTTTATACAGATCGGTCACAAATATTTTTATAAAATTTCAGTTTTTTGAATCAGGAAGATCGGTTTATAAATGGTGGAGATATGCTTTAAAAACCGGTTTTTAGAACCGGTTTTTTAGTTTCTGAAGCCTCTGCATATACCAGGGACTTCGAATTTTTAAAGGGGGCTCGAAAATTATTTTCTGAATTTTTGTTCTGAAAAAATTAAATAAATCGGTTCAGTAATAACTGAGATATCGGGGAAAACGAATTTTTTATTTTTGAAGCCCTTGTTCAAGCTATAGATTTTTATTTTTATATAGATCAGTCATAAATATTTTTATAAAATTTCGGTTTTTTTAATAAACCAAATTCGTTCATAATCAACAGAGTTATGGCCCAAAAACAAATCTGTTAAGAATATAAATACACACACAAACATGTATATTAAGCATTGTAATGACTATTAGTGACGTTTTTTGTTTTTTGTATACACAAGTAGTTTAGTTATCAACAGCAGTAATATGATGAATAACAGTGTTGTTGTTGTTGTTCTTTTTATATGCAGTCTGTACAAAAATAAATAGATATGGAATTGTAGTTGTTTATTTTTAAAAACTAAAACATATCTGTTAAGAATATACATAAATACATACACAAACATGTATATTAAGCATTGTAATGACTATTAGTGACGTTTTTGCTTTTTGTATAGACAAGTAGTTTAGTTAGCAACAGCAGTAATATAATGAATAACAGTGTTGTTGTTGTTCTTTGTGAATTCAGTCAGTTTGTACATACAAAAATAAATATATATGGAATTGTTGTTGTTTCTTTTTTAAAAGCAAAGCAAATTTTCGTAGTTTGAAAAAAATTTAGATTTAGAAAATATGCAAGCATACGTTAAGGCGAAAATTTTATTAATTGTCGGTAATATGGTAATATGATGTCGATAAGATGGTAATATGGTGAAGGGTATCAAAGATTCGGCACAGCCGAATCTTTTTTCAATTTCATTTTTTTTTTAAATATAGCCTATTGATTGAAATATTAACTTATGGAAAAAAAAACGGTTAACCGTGAATTTAAAAAAGTGCAATCGGTTTTTTCAAAATACCAACTATTCGAACTATTCGAAAATCGGTTTCTACAAAAAGTCGAATAATCTATCACCTTAGTGTATACAATATCTAAATGAGTTTTCAGTTCTTATCATTGCTCACATATTATTTTTATTGTGATCTCTTTGGACATCCAGCGTGATGGGCATGCTCTGGTTATTGTCATTCGAACAGATATTATTCGATTATTCGAGGAACAAATTTATTATTCTTTTCGAACAAACAAAATTTGTTAATTTAGAATAAAAAATTATTCAAAAAAATGTTTAACGTTTAACCGAATAATTGTACGAAATGAGTTTTTTTTTATTTTTTTATGGTACATAAAGGCCTTTTTTAAATTAAAAGTTCAAAAAGTTTTGTTATGATTGAAAATTTCGTTAGGATATATAATTTCTGGTTAAAGCCGTTAACGGACACTGAAGTCACAGTATTATCTGGAAAAAAAATAAAATAAAATAGCTTTTTTTAAGATTTAATCAAACGTTTAAAAGTTTTTCATTTATTATTTAAATAAAAAATTTTTAATGATTCAAGTGATGTAGAAATAACATATAAGATTCTGAAATATATGGCGATCAATCAATAAATAATATTTAAATTTTTTAAAATTTTGATTGACTTTATTTAGAAAAATCGATAGTTTTAAAGCCAAAAAGCTTAATCATATTTTTTATGACTGAAATTTTTAAAAGAAATTTTATTTAATTTTATAATTTGTATGTAATTTTAATATGATTTCAATTTTTATATATTTTTTGTTCTGTGTTAATGAATTGTTATTTCTATGTGTGTGTTGTATTAATATAAAATCAAAAATTAATTTAAAAAAATACTAGTTTTTGCACCTATTTAAGCTTTTAATAAATTGTTAGAACAATATATTTTACCCGTTCAAATAGTCGTAGCAAATTTATATTTTTTTCGATCACACGAATAATTAAAAAAAACTATGAATTTTTGTTCGATCAATTTCAATGTCGAATAATTGACAATTCTAATCAATACCATTATTTAAAGCTACAAATTAGTAAATATTTTTATATTCTTTTGCGATTCAGAAAACGACAAATACTTTTCGTTTATTAAAAATTCTAACCATTTTGTAGCAGCATGTCTACTAAACAATTATAAAAAGTTACAAGCACGTGGAACGAGTGTCAAATTTTGATTTGGTTTTAAAATTTGTAGCTTTTTGTGTACACAATTGCTTACGCCAACCATAACAGCAGTAATATCGGCTCCCAACCAAAAATCATTTCTAATGAGATTAAATTCTTTTAAAACTACTATTAAAATAGATGTGATGCCTTTTGTGTTGCTATATTCTAGTTGCTTTAATGCTAAACATGTTGTAATTATATATATTTTTTTTTGCTGTAATATATTATAAATAGTTCCGATATATTTTAAGGCACTAATATTAGTGGCTTTTTCAATAATTAAACATTAGGCACTATCTCCTGCATCAGATTTTAATCTTTCCTTCTTTAAAACAATTAACCAAGACTTTAACGGGATTAATAGCAGAATAGCATATATTCCATATATTAATGAAAATCGTGCTTCAAATAGTTTTGCAAAAGTTACTTTGTCATTGTTGTAGGATTGCAGAAAAGGTTACATTTACTTCGGAAAAAGTAAATGTTTTTTTATAATGTACATTGGGTTAAAAGTGTTCAGAAATGGCAAAAGTGATATCAATATTTTTATGTTTACGCTTTCTTTTTATATTGATCAATAAGAAAAAAATATATTTTTTTTTGGAAATCAAAAGACTTTTTTTTAAGAGAATTCTTATGTCCGTCCATCTGTTTGTTCTTTTTTGCAAATTTTGTTATTTAACTAATTATAACAAATATAAAAAATCATGTATATAACAATAATATGGTTGAATCACAATAAAAATATTGCTGAACTGCAACCATATCTTATGGTTGGTTATGTACAAAAGTGTCATACTTTTAGTGTCGAGAAACAATTATTATTTAGGTATTAATCGTATGATAATTTTTATTCAAATTAATTATAATTTAGTAACGTTTTTGTATTTTAAATTGCATATGAACATAAACTTACATTTATTATTGGTAATTCCTGAAATAAATCACTTTGGCAGGTAAAATTTAAAATAGTTTCATCACAGGAGAATGATAAATCCTGAGAAATTTCTTCAATACTCATTCAAAATGACTCCAATGTTGTTTTATTTGTAGGCTCTACGAATAATCGCCCATGGTAAAATCGCCCAAATCCCATAAATCAACAAACGCCTGAAAAAGAAAAATGTTGTTTGATAAAAAAAAAAAACTTTTATTATTCAGAATCTATAGCTAAATTATTGAAGAAATGACAAAAGATTAAAGAAAAATATTGGCTAAATAAAGTTTTACAACAGTATAATTAGATTTTGGATGAATATTCAAAACAGTTATGGGTTATTTGACATTCTGAAAAATAACCCATGATATTGGCCAAATGTTCATTTAGCTATTTGGCTGATTGTTCACATAATTTTGTGTGATTTTGTAAAAGACCCAAAAAATTGGGTCTTTGTGTACTTTGGGTTTTGGGCGATTTTCCCTTGGGTGATTATTCGTACAGCCATTGGTATCCAATGTTTCTAAATTTTCCATAGTACTCCAATTTTAACAAATTAATTGGCTTAAATCACCGGAAGAATCTGATAGTGTACACCACCATAGGTGGTTGGTGTATAAAGGGTTTGTGCTGATGTTTGTAATGCACAGAAAAAATTATCGGACCCCCACCTTAAAGTATACCGTTCGACTCAGAATCACTTTCTGAGGCGATTTCCGTCCGTCTGGATGGCTGTCTGTCCATGTAAACCATTTGAACAAAGTAGAGGTCGCAATTTTGGAGATATCTTGATGAAATTTGTCAAAAATAGTTTGACACAAGGACGAAGCCTATTGAAATTGGTTATAATCGGTCCATTATTTCACCTAGCCCAAATATTAATGTCCTCCCGGAATAGGGGTTTAGTTTATATATAATAATTTAATAATGAGATTCGGTGGAAAGAAGTTTTATATAAGTGTTAATCTTTGTGCCAAATTTCATTAAGATCGGTCCATAATTGACCATAGCTCCCATATAAAGCCCTCTTCCAGAAACTATGTACATTAACATGCATAAATCCCATACGAATATTAGTATCAAGTTAATATTCGACAGAAATAAATTTTGGCTGTATGAATAATTGCCCAAGGGAAGATCACCCAAACCTTTTAAATAACTAAACGCCCATAAAAAGATAAGTTCAAATTGGGTGATTGTTCACTGCGTTTGGATTTTTTGACAAAAATAAAAAAATTTTGGTTGCAAAAAGTTTTTACAACAGTATATATATTAGGGTATCCCAATTGTTCGTTTTTTTTCATTGTTCGAATAAAACGAATAATTCGAATAAGCCATTTTGATTTATTCGAATTATTCCATCACGCATTTAAAATTATTCGAATTGTTCGAATAATTCAAAATATAAAATTTTAAATTTTAATAAGTTTTCAAATATTTTATTGTAAGAGGAAACAAAAACAACTTAACAGTTAACAATTCATTGTACACAAAAACAAAAAGTCTAAATAACAATTGTTAGAAGCGATCGCTTTTATTTTTAATTGTTCAAGTCCGAAATTAAAATGTTTAAATGATTTGTTTTTAGAATTATAACTTCTTGCTGTAACGTTTATGTATTTATAAAAAAAGTTATCTGACCACTCATCTACTGTTATTGAAAGGCGACCTTTATTTTCAATAATTTGTCGAATTTCCGTAATAATATCACTTTTCTTTTCAGAATAAAATTTGTCAATATAATTCCATATTGTGGGGTCACTTAATGACATTCTTAAATTTAAAGAATTTAAAAATTCCATTATAACTTCTAATTTCTTAAAAGCTCATACTCTGCTACACTTCTGCATATAATTTCTTCAAGGGAATGTAGAGTTTGGTTTTTAATAAATTGCAACATTGGACCGATTGAAGACGTTGATGTTGTTGGTAGATCTTCTTCATGATTTTCTATTTCAATATTGTGGGACGTACGGAGATGATAATTATCGCTCTTGATAAAGTATTTACATACAAAGCTCATTGTAAAAAATATATCATCCATTCCATGAAAGATTTATAAATAATGCCAATTTTTTTTGCGGAGGGTCATCCGATTTTGTTCGTATTAGATACGCATATAATCTATGGAGCCATTTAAATATCTCCATTTTTATTTTTTTGAAATTTAAAAAATTCGCGAATTTATTAACGATTTTGATTTTCCAAAAAGTGAAAAAAATCGGAAAAATGTGCAACTTTACACATCAATATCTCCAAAAGTTATTAACGGATTTTAATGATTTAAACTGCATATAGAAGATGAATATGTCCTCTTTTAATGTAGTATTACAATTTAAAAATGCATTCATAATGCAAATGCAATTTTAGGATGCAGTTTTGAAAAATTTCTACCCTATCGATTTTAATTCTTTTTAATATGTTAAAAAGCAATATCTTTACTATAAAATGCAAAAATAACTGTTCTGGGACAATAAAATGTACTATTTTTAATAATTAAAAAAAAAATCATCCAGTTTTTCATACAAAAAATTTAAGTTTTTCAAAAAATTTTGATTTTTAATTTTTTTTATTATACTCTTTTAGTAATATGTTGCTTTAAATGTTTATAACTCCTTAACTATATGTCGGATTTTATTGACATTAAAATTAGTATAAAGTTTATTAGGATAAAAATTGTAAATTATATTGTGTGAATTAAAAATAATTTTTTTGCTAATGATGTACTCACGAAAAGAATGCAATTTTCGGATGCATTTTTAAGAAATTTCTAGCCTTTTGATTTTAAATATTTTGGCTTAATATTGAAGACAAATATGTTTATTATATAAAACATCAGCACTTAATCTGGGACAAATAGGTTTTCTACGGCAAATAAAAAATTGTGAAATATTATGATTAAAATTAATTTTAAAATAAGTTCACAAAAATTAAAAAAAAAAAATTAAAAAAAAATTAAATTTTTTGTATGAAGAAATTTGAAGAAATATTTAAAATTTTTTTTTTTTAAATAGTGAACCATTTTGTCCCAGAACAATTTATATTGCAATTTTTAGCAAACATAATAATTTTTTCTATATCAGAAGAAGAGAAAAATCGAAAGGGTATAAATTTAAAAAAAAAATGCATACTAAAATCTCATTTGCATTATGAATGTATTTTTAAATGTTAATATTATTTTTAAATTACTACACGCAGAGAAAAAGACATTTCTCAATATGGTTGCCCCAATAATATTATTTTCATTGCAGAGAAATTTTTCCGTCGCAAACATTCTTATTGTTGAATATATTTTATTTTAAAAACAATTTTGTTGTAGCAATTATACATTTGTTCTCAACTCACAATTATATTGTTGGCACAACATATTAAGCAATATGTTTAAATTAGAACCACATTATTGTTGTTAAAATTGCATGTGCAAAAAAAACATTTTCAATACCTGAATATATTATTTTGTTTGTATACAACAAAAATATGGTTGTAGATCAACAATATTTTTATTATGATTCAACCATATTACGGTGCTACATCTAACCATAATATAATTTACAACCAACCATAAAATCTAACTATAATATGACAGTACTCGATTATGGTTGCTATTCACCATATTTTTTCTTTGCGTGTGCGTATGCCAAATATTATTAAAATTGGAAGACATACAAAATATTCTTGGCCGTTTTTTCGTGGAATGGACGATATATTTTATATATACAGATGTTTTTAATCATACATTGCTAATTTTATATACAACTTACATTTTTTTTAAATGTTATTGATCTCTAAATTTGAATGTTTTAATTTTTTAATCAATCATCAAAAACCTTTCGATTATTTTCAAATAAATTGTTGAAAAAATTATTACTTACACTTTCTTCTTGTTCTATAATTCAATATGGTGTGATATGTTAGTTGAAAAATCTACTGGAGATAAGAAGTCCCTGTTACAGCTTTTAGTTGAGTTAATAACAATTTAAATAGTTAAATTTTTTGTAATAAATTTTAATTATTTAAATTAAAAAATAATAAAGTACTTAGTTGTAAAATATTTTATATTTATAAAAATTTTTTAAAAATAAGCTAAAAAGAACTATAGTAATAATAAAAAAATGAAATTATTCGTTTTATTCGAATATTCGACATAAAAATATTCGAATTATTCATTATTCGAAAAGTAGAATTTTTAAATTCTTCTAACAATTATTCGTAAAAATTATTCGAACGAACATTATTCGAATGAATACCATAATATATATATACTTTCTGGGTGAATATTCATAACAGTTATGGGTTATATGACATTATGAAAAATAACCCAAATTGTTAGACTATTGTTCATTTTGCTTTTGGGCTGATTGTTTGGGTAATTTTGTGAATATTTTTGGAAGATTTTTACTTTTTAAAAACTCATTTCACGAGAACATTTGTGTGGGGGCTATTTAAATAATTTTTACCAATTTTATTTACCAAAATGTGCCATTTTAAAAAGATGCTTTGACATGAACTTTGATCTCAAGGTTAACATGGATATTTTTATATTGTACCTTTAATAAATATCTGGAACCATATAAACGATGTGCCTTTGTTTCGGATTGGATACTTTTGTGATTATTGTATAAACTGAAAGTTATAGAAATATCTGGAACAATGTTTTCGATAAAATTTAGTTAAAGTTAGTGCTTACGAAAACCTTGTGTTAATGATTTTAAATTTTGTTTTAACTGAATACACTGGTCAACAAAAAAATCCTCCCCCATAGACGAATAGTTGGACTTAATGTATTTTGATGTGCTAAACACGAATCTGCTTTCAGTTTTTTTCTGTCAGGTCTGAATTTTTTTTTATGGGCGTGTATAATATTTCACCCATAGTAAGGCCATTGCTCTAGTATATTTCCTCATAACTCAAGAACGGTGTGTACGTTTGACCAAAGTGATACACCAGAAGACTAAAAATATCTTCAAATTCCCTAAACTTAATTTTTTTATATGCTCAATAGTTTCGGAGTTATTTTGAAATAAGTGTCCGAAAAAAATCATTTTTTGTTACTAAAATTTTTTTTAATAAATGAAAACATCAAAATGTTACAGTTTATCATATTTATCTTAAAGCTGGTAATGCTGCGAATAAAATAAGGCATGTATCTTCAAAATTTATGTTCAAATCTAACTCTTATTCACAGTTAAGTAAAAATACCCATGTTACATACAATTGAGTAGAAATACAGTGGTGGCCAAAAAAAAAAAAAAAAACTCTTTTTTTTTCTTTAAACAAAAATAGGTGGACTAGGTGGAATTTGACGAGTTAAACAAGAATCTACTGATTTTTCTTTATGTGCATGACTAATATCATCACCTTATTCAGCGGTCACACTATAAAATTCGAGAATGGTTTGTCAAACTTAGGCTACAACTCAAGAACCCTTTTGATAAGTAATACATCAAAAGATGCATATGAAATACATCAAAAGATGCATACGAAAATTGTCTTCAAGGTATGTTAACAATATTTTTCATTCACTCAATAATTTCAGAGTTATGGATCAAAATGTTCACCACTTTTCAAAAAAAATTTTAAATTTTCGGTACTAATTACCGAATAACTACGTGGCTTTATTTACTCGTACACGCAAAGAAAAAATATGGTGAATAGCAACCATAATCGAGTACTATCATATTATGGTTAGATTTTATGGTTGTTTGTAAATTATATTATGGTTACATGTAGCACCATAATATGGTTGAATCATAATAAAAATATTGTTAATCTGCAACCATATTTTTGTTGTATATGTACCTGATTCATTTATATAACAATAATATGGTTAAATCACAATAAAAATATTGTTGATCTACAACCATATTTTTGTTGTATATATACTTGATTCATGTATACAGCAATAATATGGTTAAATCAAAATAAAAATATTGTTGAACTACAACAATATTTTTGCTGTATATATACTTGATTCATGTATACAGCAATAATATGGTTAAATCATAATAAAAATATTGTTGATCGACAACAATATTTTTGTTGTATATATATTTGATTCTTATTATTATGCCTAAAAATAAATAAAAGCCAATTAATTTATCGTATGGAAGTTTTTATTAAAATTAATTATAATTTAGTTATGTAAAATAAATCACTTTGGTATAAAACGATAAATTTATCACCTGTGAACGATGAAACCTAAGAAATTTCTTGAGTGCTCGTACAAGCTGACACATTTTTTTTAGCACTCCGAAGATAACCAATTATGTAGTTTTATTTGTATATTATGCATTCAAAATATTTTCGCAGTAAGAAACATTTATTTCTAATTTAACTTTAATTAAAATAATTTATTTTAAATAATTCACTTTTTTAAATATTCATTCAGTATATTTTCTAATACATTTTTAACTTGCCGACAGACAACTAGCTCTATGCAAGAAGCACACTAAACTGAATAAAAATCAGCAAGTATACTAATTGTCAAGTACTAATAATGTTAATTGTTGCCAATACAAAACAAACATTTTGTTGTCAATTCAAAATTACAAACAAAATAATATATTCAGGTATTGAAAATATTTTTTTTGCACATGCAATTTTAACAACAATAATGTGGTTCTAATTTAAACATACATATTGCTTAACATGTTGTGCCAACAATATAATTGTGAGTTGAGAACAAATGTATAATTGCTACAACAAAATTGTTTTTAAAATAAAATATATTCAACAATAAGAATGTTTGCGACGGAAAAATTTCTCTGCAATGAAAATAATATTGTTGGGGCAACCATATTGAGAAATGTTTTTTCTCTGCGTGTAGTTTTGCCAGCTTTGAAATAAAGGTGATAAACTTAAATATTTTTGATGTTTTCACTTAAAAAAAAAGTTTTAGTAAAAAAAAAAGAAATCTTGAATTTTGCATAAAAAAAATTTTTTCCGACGCTTTTTTCGAAATATCTCCTAAACTGTGAGCGGATAAAAATTGGATAGTAGAGCGATTTCAACTTAATTTTATTCCGCATATCGTGGTATATCATTTATATAAATCGTGCATACCGTTCTCAAGTAATAGTGAAATATACTCGAGTAATCGGCAAATTTAGGGCACAATATTAGACACGCCCATAAAAAAAAATCCCGACCTGATGGAAAATGAAATTGAAAAAAGATTCGGCTGTGCCGAATCTTTGATACCCTTCACCATATTACCATCTTACTATCTTATCGACATCATATTACCGTATTACCGACAAATAATAAAATTTTCGCCTTAACGTATGCTTTCATATTTTCACATATATAAATCTAAATTTTTTTTCAAACTATAAAAATTTGAATATATAAAAAAAACAATCATAGCAGGCTTTGCTTTTAAAAAATAAACAACAACAACAATTCCATATTTATTTATTTTTGTATGTGTGTATATACAAGCTGACTGCATATACAAAGAACAACAACAACACTGTTATTCATTATATTACTGCTGTTGCTAACTAAACTACTTGTCTTATAGGCAAAAACGTCACTAATAGTCATTACAATGCTTAATATACATGTTTGTGTATGTATTTATGTACTTATATTCTTAACAGATATGTTTTAGTTTTTAAAAATAAACAACAACAATTCCATATCTATTTATTTTTGTACAGACTGCATATACAAAGAACAACAACAACACTGTTATTCATTATATTACTGCTGTTTCTAACTAAACTACTTGTCTATACAAAAAACAAAAAACGTCACTATGACTATTATAATAGTCATTACAATACTTAATATACATGTTTGTATGTGTATTTATATTCTTAACAGATTTGTTTTTGGACCATAACTGTTGATTATAAACGAATTTGGTTTATTAAAAAAAAAAAACGAAATTTTATAAAAACATTTATGACTGATCTATATAAAAATAAAAATCTGTAGCTTGAACAAGGGCTTCAAAAATAAAAAAAAATCGTTTTCCCCGATATCCAGTTATTACTGAACCGATTTATTTCATTTTGCCAGAACAAAAATTCAGAAAATAATTTCCGAGCCCCCTTTAAAAATTCGAAGTCCCTGGTATATGCAGAGTCTTCAGAAACTGAAAAACCGGTTTCAAAAACCGGTTTTTAAAGCATATCTCCGCCATTTATAAACCGATCCTGCTGATTCAAAAAACCGAAATTTTATAAAAATATTTGTGACCGATTTGTATAAAAATAAAAATCTATAGCTTAAACCAGGGCTTTAAAAAAATAAAAAATGCGTTTTGTCCGATATCTCAGTTATTATTGAACCGATTTATTTAATTTTTTCAGAACAAAAATTCAGAAAAAAAATGTCCAAGACTTCTTTGTAAAAACGAAGTCCCAGTATATACAGAGGCTTCAGAAACTGGAAAACCGGTTCTAAAAACATATCTCCGCATTGTATGAAACGATCTTGCTGAATTCCAATAGCAAAATTCTCGAAAGCATTTCCGATCGTTTGATATATATATTATATATGTCAGTTATCGGTGGGCTTCATAAACGCCATTTCAACCGACACACGGACGGACGGACGGACATGGTCCTATCGTCATCATTTCTTAAAAGGATACCGAAAATGTAAACTTTTTTGCTCTCCGACGAAAATTGTGGGAATTACAAACGGAATGACAAACTTATATATACCCTTTACACCTGTGGTGAAGGGTATAAAAACCTGAAAGCAGATTCGAGTTTAGCGGAATTCCATCTAGTCTACATATTATTTTTTTTTTTTTAAGGAGCTCAAAAAAATTTTTTTTTTCGACCAGTGATATTAGTGTTTAATTTGTTGGCAGCCGATTCAGAAAGGTGAAAAGGTAACAGTATATCGGATTATTTTGATATCGATTTTTTAATGGTAACGGTTTTTTTAGTAATTTCGGTAACGGTATTTAGCGTTATCGGTATTTCGAGTTATTTCGGTAATGGTATTTTATGGGTAATTGTTGTTTCAAAAATTTCAAGGTATCGTTTCAGTACCATAAAATATAATAAAGTATTATAATGACGAGCTGGGGTAGCCGTAACTTTATTACAAGTTTTATTTCAACCTTACACTGTAGTTCCAAAAAGCTTTTTTAAAATAATTCAGTAACTAAAGAACCGTTAGAGATATCTCAATAAAATTTCACATGGTCAGAGCTGTAGTGCGATTCAGTAACTTGTTTTAACGATAATCGAATCGTTAAAAATAGTAAACAACAAAATTGTCGATTTCGTTATTCTGTAACACTTTTAACGATACTTGTTTGGGTTAACTAAAAGACAAAAATTTTTGTATTGTTATATTAAAAACAAAACATAACACGACAAAACGACTAAGTCGCTCTTTTGCGGATGTAATATGTACTTCCAAGGTTATAGTCCATGCTTCCACGTTTTTTTGAAGTAGTGATCATTTTTAAGAAAACCATTAACTGAAGCATATATTAATCTATATCAAAGGCATAATTTAATCAATCGCCGTATTTAAATTGTTAAAAAATTTCGATTTGTCTTCAATTTTTTTGTTTTTCTTTTTTATTTGGTTTGGAACTTTATTTTTTTTAGTATTTCCTTGTAGGGAGATGCCACATAACAACAATAGTTAAATACAACTGTTTAAGAATACTTAGTGAATCATACAATCGTTACTACAAACAACAAATGCTATTGACAAGTCTAGCAATTGTCGAATCGTTAAAAGTTACTGAATCGCACTACTAATGTGTTTTGGAGGAGTTCAGGACCCTAGCGGGTCAGGGGGGAAGTGGGTGGCCCTCCAAAGTTACCCATCTCGTGTATGTAATTTTTTTTGAAAAATCGCCAAAAATTAATTTATGATATGACTGAAAAGAAATTACATGTGTAGGTTATCTCTTTTAGTTTAAGAGATATTCGGGTCGAAATAAATTTTTACCTCGTTTTTTTACTTTTTAACATGGCGGGCTTACTATTTGCCAGATTTCCTATAAAATTCTAAATAATATTACTGCAAGAATCATATAATTATATGAATCCGTTCAAAAGTTATATTAATCTAAATTTGGAACTTTAAAAAATTTTACATTTTTTGTTTTTTTTTGTCAAAAAGGTGGCAATATTTATTCACTGATAAAATGTGTTTTTTGTTCTGGGCTTTATCAGTTTTTTAATGTTTTCAAAAGAAATCTTAATGTAAATGCTTGTAAGGTACATCCGGAGGAGTTTGGAGCAAAGGTCTGTCCACAAGCCCAATCCAAATTTTGTCAATCTTGGAAATTGGGATTTTGGGTATTGTCATGTAAAAAACTGGGAATTTTATTTTATTATATGATTTTAGGACAAGTTTATACATATTATACTGAAATTTTAATAAAATATCATTATTCGTTTAAATTTTATTAATGTTTAAATATTAATTTTACACTTGTATACAAAGATTATGCTTTTGCTTAAAACTTAATATAAACATGGCCTCCTCTATCCAAATTAAGTAATTTTTCATTCATTTATACGAAAATTTATTTAGCGTTATATATTAAAGCGGTAGCCGTATTTTCAATATTTCGGTAACTGTATTTTAGTGGTGACGCCAACCAACCTTGCTTTTATTGTTAACGGGTCTAAGAAATATTTAAGAAAAACTATTGCTATCAAACTCAAAAAGTATCAATTTTTTTTATCAATCTGTATTTGAATTCAATCTTGAAGTTTAACTAGAATAATTTTTAATGTTTCAGTTTGTAGGGATATATTTACTTATTTCGATGTTCCAAAATTTTGATAGGTCGTTCTTAGTTTGTAACGTCTCAATAGGGTCGTGAACCAAGTGCCTGCGAGAAACTGAACAATCGCCCAACAGTTTGGGTTATTTTTCATAATGTCAAATAACCCATAACTGTCATGAATATACACCCAAAAACTAATTATACTGTTGTAAAAACTTTATTCAACCTATTTTTTCCTTTTAAATTTTTGTAATTTTAAACTTTAAACTTTCATATACATATTTATACAAGCTTTGAACCAATTATAACGATTTAAATTACATATAGAAAATGAATATGTTCGTGGTCAAATGGAAAAACTACATAACTCAGATCGATTTCAGAAATACCAAATAATTTTTGTAAAAGTTCTAAAGAATTAAACAATAAGTTATTTGAAATTTTATCCAAAGATTTTTAATTTAATTTTTAAACTTAAAAAATTATGCAGTTTTTTCTTTTTGCCACAGACGTGATCATTAAACACAATAAGGGTCTGTATAAAAATGCACAAAACCCTAGCAAACTCTGCAAATTTGAGCACGCGCAAATAAAATGTCAACAATTTTATGGAAAACCATTTGCACAGCACTTATAAGTTGGCGCGACTATTAAGTCTGGCAAACTTGCGCTATTTAATTGTGCATTTATACATAAATTAGCTGAATTTTGTTTATATATAGAAATTACTAATAAATGAGATTTATAAAATTAATTTTACGTTAATGATAATAAAAGGATGAAATAGAAACCAAAGAAAGATTCTTTTCATCTTTCATTTACAGAAATATGAATGGAATAGAAACGAATGAAAGATGTTTTTTTTTCTTTCATTTTGTGTAGTATATATGGAATAGAAAGTAAAGAAATATTCTTTCTTACTGAAGTATAAATGGAATGGAAACGAATGAAAGTTTTTTTTTTTTTTTTGTGAAACAGTAATGTCTATTGAATGGTGAAGCATTTTTTTGTTATTTTATTTAGTTGTTTTGAACATACCACATTTGTGTATTATTATTTACATCAAATTTTTTTTTGCCGGATGAATTCACATATTCAAATCAACTGAAAAGAATATGACAGAAGGAAAGAATGAAATATGAAAGAAATGTGAAAAGTGAAACATAAACATGAAAAATTGTGAACTATTTCATATCTTTCATTTAAATGAATCGTTCAATTGAAATAATTCTTTCATGAACGACACAACTCTAATTTTCACAAAATTTCACAAAAGCGTTTGAGTATCCTTAATAATTTTTAAATAATATTTTCACATTTTTTCGATTTTGTAATCTGTCGTATATTTACAATGTAGACCGAAACTAGTTTTATAAATTATAGAATGACCCAAAGGCTATTTTGAAAAATGTCGTATTTATATTATGAATATGTGATTTTATATATACACGAGCTTATAAGTCTGCCAATTCCAGGAAATGTAATACTACAAAATATAAATATGCACAAACAAATCTGAATATCTTTAAAAAATATATGAACAACATTTTGACGCATTTTCTTTCCCTAATCAACGATAAAGATTTGAAACTGTTAGAATCTGATGAGATAATAGTGATGAAAGTATTAAATTATTGAACTTTTTAAAACCAAAAAAAAAAAAAAAAAAAATCTACGTAAATGTCCTCACTGACTGAAATGTAAAATTAGCTTTCGATATGATTTGGAGAGCAAACAAGCAAAATTTCTTAAAACCAAAACAGATCTCTAAAAAATACTTTAAAAAAACCGCGTAACTCCGCTCCCTAATTGAAAACTTTGCCTCCGTTAGGATTTTTAAGGATGAACAGAGTAAAAAAAGTAAGTCGATTTGTAGTTTTTTGCCACTTCGAACAGTGTGCGATTTAAAAAATGAAATGGAAATAATTATGGAACTTTGGAACGGTTGCTCCGATTTCTATGAAATTTCACATGGTGATGGTAGAGGTTTAGGCGTTTAGAAAAATTTTTCTTCTTTTTCACCATGTACAACAATTTTTAAAATACTAAAATTTATTGAAGACTTTTTGCAAAAAACACTGAGAAGGCATGGATTTGTGATTTTTTGCATATTTTTCATTTTTAATTATGCAAAATTCTTGTTAGTGAATATTTTTGAATGAAATTTCACACATAAAAAGATTTTTTGGTGCTTAATTTAAATCACCATTCGCTTTTTAAGATTTGTCTACAAAAATCCCGTAATTCCTAAAAAACTTTAAAAAATTTCCAAAAATGGGATTTTTTATGTTTTCTGCTATATCTGTCAATTGAACGGGTGGAATGCCTCAGTGGTTGTTGTAATTCTATGAAGAACTCGTATTTACATCAAGTTTTCAATTATCACACCATGTTTTTCTATGACTATCAGCTCATATAGTTGTAACCATAGTATAATAATAAAGTATACTCGTAAGACCAGCTGTTTTACAATTTTTTCATTGGCAAACCTCGCGGTACTGTCAAATTGTTTTTGTTTTCACATGTAAAATATTTTTTGAGTTTTTTTCTCTTGCTCTCTTTCGTTCTCTCATTTTTCCGTTCAAAGCATTCTGACATTGTGGGCAGTAGTTTTACAATAACAAAATACAAGCAATTTTTGTTTTTGTAGATGTGCGAGTACTTTATTACTTTACTATGGTTGTAACATAATATGTAAAATTTGTCTGTCATAGAATGTCGAATTCGCTCTCTGAAAGAATTATTTTACGTGTAGATTCGAATATTAGTATTGTAACATAGTATCTACCATAGTATAATTAGAAAGTATACTCGTAAGAACAGCTGTTTTAAAATTTTTTCATTGACATACCTTGCGGAACTGTCAAATTGTTTCCGTATTCATACGCAAAATTGTTTTAGATTTTTTTTACTCTTCATTTTCTTCATTTTCTCACTTTCCGTTCAAAGCATTTTGACATTATGTGCAGTAGTTTTACACTAACAAAATACAAGCAATTGTTGTTTTTGTAGATGTGCGAGCACTTTCTAATTACGCTATGGTATCTACATTAGACCAATTTTTATCAAGACAAACGTCAAAATCAGTGCTGGTCAAACTGCACGTATAAAAAATAAATTCTCCATATTCATAGTGAAATTAGAAAGTGGCCACACATCTACAAAAACCACTTATTGCTTATATTTTGTTAGTGTAAAACTAATGTACATAATGTCAAAAAGCTATGAACAGAAAATGAAGAAGAAGAAGAGTAAATAAACGCGGCAAAAAATACAACATACGAATACTGAAATAATTTGAAAGTTTTGCGAGATACGTCGCGATCACTTTTTAACCGGCGTCGGCTAAATTTTCGACTGGGATTTAGTAAATAATACATTGTGCGGCCCGGGTGATCCCCATATACAAAAAACTTGAAGTAGTAGAAATAGATGTGAGGATTTCCTCATTTATTAATTATTAATTCACTTTTATACCGTCTATTATCCTTAATCCTTAATTTATCATATGTAAGTAAAATTATAATAATAGATGGAGCCACTGCATTCACATCTTCGAAAAAGATAGAAAAATAAGTTTTTGTTGAATTTAAATAAAAATTTAAAAATTTGGTCGGCTGATTCTGAGCCGATGTCAGCCGATAAAAGCAGCGGCGGCGCGAATCCGGCTTGGAGCCGATCGGCTTGTATCTCTGATACTGAACAAATTGCAAATCAGCTGTGCTTACGAAGTCACTTTCTTATTTCACTATGGCCATATTGTTGTTTTTGTGCAACTGTTGCCACCTTCCATAATTGCCATGTTTCCAAGAAATTACAGAAATATTACGGAAAGTCACCAAATATGTATACCTCACAATAGTATTTTAATTTTTAATCACATTTGTATTTGAAGATGACAAACAAAATAAAAAGATGAAAGTATTGTAATTTTTGTTAACAATAGGACATAAGGATCACTTTTAAATGTTTACTAATTTATTATGCTAACTTGGAGTCAAAGCTTGGAGGATATTTAGTCCAATTGTTCATAAATTACTTAGCAGGTTGATGTTGGAAGAACACGCATATTTTTTTCTTTAAATGGAAAATAAGACAATTTTTTTCTTTATAATAGTACAACATAATAGGTATATATTTATTACGAGACAATTTTTTTCTTTATAATAGTACAACATAATAGGTATATATTTATTACGAGATTTTTTATTTTAATGCTATAGTCGTTTATTATTGAGCATTGCATCATAGATAATAAAATATGTTAAATATCAAGCCCATTTTAGTATTGGATATATAGTCATTGATAAATTTGGAGACTACCATACTTGACTTGATGATACAACTCCAAAATATATCACGACATAATTGTTCTTGGCCTTTTTTTTAGTTACATAGCCATATTATTTTTGTACTGAAAACTTGCACTCGAGAAATGCTGGAGTGATCAACATAAGTAATATCGATTGATGAATTACAAAATATTAGCACAGAAAGCGAAACCATTTGTAAGCTTTTGTTGACTTCTCGGCCAATGGAATATTCTGAAGATGTTAAATATTTACCAGAATATATTTTACAAATCCCAATCCATATTTTTTTCTAAGAGATGCCAAGCATATGATTTTAATTCTGGACGAAGTATAATAAAACTCTGGATATATTTGACAGGTTCGAAACCAATGGATTTGAAAGAACCAATAGAACTGTGTGTATGATTTTATGATTAAGTCCATGTTTTTTAATTTTACTATCATTCTAAACTATTTTATTTTCCAAAACAGTTTATCTGCTTTAAGTAAAATTTAAAAAAAAATCATAAATATTTTGAAAAGCATTAGTATAAACATTTGTTTCCTTATATGTGATCAAGGCTAGACCATGCGAAAATTTTTTTCTAACCTTAAAGTATCTGTGGAAAAGCCGTTCTTTGAAATAAGTGATCAACATTTTTTTTCATGTATGATTAACTACACTTAATTAAGTCTTTGCGGAATAGGTGGTTAAAATGTGACATAAAATCACTGGAAGGAATGGTAAGCTTTCAAGTAATTAAGGAATTGTATAAAATGGAAGCAAATACAAAAACAAGAAATGTGCCCAAAATTGACACGGCAACACATTTGACCTAACTATGGTTTGAGGTCCGGGAAATACCGAGATTTCACGGAAAAATGTTTAAATATTTAAATAAAACCGAAAATTTAATATTCACGTAGTTTTAAAATGCATTAAATTAATGTAAACACACTAGTTACCAAAGGCGTTTTTTATGTTATTTTTTAATGTTAAAAATCCGATTCAAATTGTTATTCAAAAACATTTCATAGGTGCGCTGATGAAACGTCGTATTTGACTACTTTTCATCAGGATAAAAAAATGTTTTATTTTTTCAATTCGCAACATTTGATTAGACGATCCTTTAATGATTATGTAAATATTCACTTAAATTTCATCTTGACTCTGGAAGGTTTTTCTTAATACTTTTTGTCAATATTTTTAGATTTTTGCAATATATTAAAGTTGAGTTTGTATCACAAGATTTTATATTTTTAAAGGCAAGATTTTGGACTATATTAAGCAATATTAAACATAAATAATTGATTTTTGAAGCTGTGTAAATAATTTTTAAATATAAAAAATAAAAATGAATAAGAACTTTTACTTTTAATATCAGAAACAAATACTACTTTTTTCAACAATTATTACAATCTACTCTACATATTTCTGGCATTGCAACAACAAAATAATTATTTATAAATATTTATAACAACATCAAAAAATGTGTATACATATTTGACTACGAATGTATTTCATTTTTCAAAAGTATTAATACGTCTCGTCTTAAATTGATTAAGATAAAAATTTATAATCAAATTTATAACACAGATAAGATTTTTTTTTTTTTGAATTTATAAGATAAAAACTATTTAACCTAAAAGTCTGGGGTATATAGTTTTTAATATAACTTACAATCGGATTTTCGAAAAAATTAATATATATATATATATATATATATATATATATATATATATATATATATATATATATATATATATATATATATATATATATTTTTTTTTTTTTTTTAATTAGTTATGATTTATAATGTTGTGTTATATTATTGAATAGAAAAAATAATATTCTTTATAAGAAATCAACAGTTTTTTTTCTAATAATTTAGGTTTTAAAAATTCCCGGGAATTTTTAATTCTTTTTAAATGGGATGAAACTCACCCTAAATTCAGTTCTTATATTAACTAATGGAATTTTAAAGGAATGTGGTGATATATATTTCTTAATGACAAAATCACTTAAACAGAACAAATTAGAAAACACGTTTTCTGTATTGTGGCAAAAAGCCGAAATAATATTTTGGCAAAAATAATGGTGACTAAAATAGTACAATCAAACTCTTCTTGCAACTGTAAACTTGTACAAGACGAGTAAATGCAAGTTGCAATAAAATTGACGATGTTAATTTCGATAGCCACATATGCAGAAAAGAAAAATACAAATTTTATAAAACGAATAATTTGATTTAATTTATTCAAAAATAATAACTTTATTAATATTTCTAGGGCGATTTATATCCTCATAAAATACTTTTTGATGCTAAAAAATGCCATATGGCAGAATGACATTTTTTGGCTATTTATCAAAACCTAAGCAGATTTTTAGATTAAATTTTACACATTACTATTATTTCAAACCTTCTTAATTACTCTCAAAAATATTTATTAAGTTTTCTTTATTTTAATCTACAAAAATAGTGCGTTTAAGAAATTGTCTCTATAAATGAATTTTTTGAGTCCAAAATGGTTTACTTTTACTAAAAACTTAAAAAATTTTGATAAAACTTTAAAATTTTTTCATAAAAAGCTATAAAATATTTAGAAAAGTGTTTGTATTAATATTTAGCGTCAAAAAATATGTTTAAAAATTTGTCTTCGGTCTAGCACCGTTTTTGTGTTTTTCGGTTTTACCTAAAAAAATCCAATACACTGGTTCTTTTCAAAAATAAGTTATTTATTCTCAACATAGCTAAAATGAAAAAAAAAAAAATAACTTTTTCCCTTTAAAATAAATACAAATTTGTTCATTAAAAAAGATAAAAAAGAAGATTATCTATCAAAAAATGTATTTTTATGATTTTTTTTTTTTTACATATATATTAGTTTTTTATTGAATCTTTCTTTTTCAGAAATTTACAATAAGTATTAAAATCTTAACCTAAACTTAAATTATTGTTGATATTGCCACTGCAAAATCCAACGTAGAGTTTTCATTAGTAGTGTTATCTTCCAAGATCCAGTGTTTCCATTCTTCTGTCTGTGACCCTCAAAAGTTAGCAGATCCCTAGCGAGAGGGTTTGGGTGTTCAGATAATTTTTTCATATATTTGATGCTACTGTTCTTTATCTCCTCACGAATTGTAGGAATATTGAGATCCTTGTGGATGTTGCTATTTCTGACGTACCATGGTGCACCTGTTATTATTCTTAGGAGTTTGGACTGTCTTCTCTGTAATTGTTCAATGTTTGATGAGGAGGCTGTTCCCCAGAGCTGTATGCCATATAACCATATATGTTTTATTACTGCTTTATATAACAGTACTTTATAGTCCAAGTCTAGGGCTGACTTTGGACCAATTAACCAATGAATTTGGGCAGATTTTAGTTTTATTTGAGTAACTTTGGATTCTATATGACGAGTCCATGTTAAACACCGGTCTAGGTGAATACCAAGATATCTTACTTTATCCTGTTCAGGTATTTGGACATTGTTTATTCGAATGGGGGGACAACTTTCCCTGCGTAAGGTAAATGTTATATGGACACATTTCGAAGCATTCACATTGATCTTCCATTTATATAGCCATTTTTCCAGCTCAGTGATATGGGATTGGAGTTTTTCGGATGCAATCACAGGATTTGTATGCATACTTATAAAAGCAGTATCATCTGCAAAAGTTGATGTATGATTCATAGGGCTCGTGGGCATATCTGCCGTATATAGTATATAAAGAAGAGGCCCTAGAATACTTCCTTGAGGTACTCCTGCGGAAATTTTTCTGCGTGAAGAAATCACATCTTTCGATCTTATTTGAAAAGATCTATTTATTATATAGTTTTTTAGTAACTTATGAACGTTCTGTGGAAGTAACGTGGTCATTTTATGTATTAGTCCGTCGTGCCAGACTTTATCGAAAGCTTGAGATATGTCAATAAATAACGCAGAGCAATACTGCTTGCTCTCGAAACCTCTTCTGATGAGAGTTGTAATTCGATGCACTTGTTCAATAGTACCATGTTTTCTCCTAAAACCAAACTGATGGTTAGGTATACTGTTATTATTATTATTAAGATGTAATAATAGGATCTCAAGGAGCAATTTCTCAAACAATTTCGAAAAAATTGATAATAAGCTTATTGGACGGTAAGATGTTACTTGAGTGACGTCTTTTCCAGATTTGGGTATCATTACTATCTCTGACAACTTCCAAGTACTTGGAAAGTAGCCAGTACGCAAAATGGCATTGAAAATGAATAAAATAAATTTTAGAGCCGAGTTTGGCAAGAAACAAATCATTGTTCTGGTAATTTTGTCCGTTCCAGGAGATTTTCCTGCCTTCAGACCTTTTACTGCTAATTTCATGGCAGAGAGCCGGAACTTTAATGGAGAGAGAATATGGTCGCTAACTACAACAGGTCTCAGAGTTGAACCTGTATTATTTGGAGTGAAAACGTGTTCTAAATGACTAGCGAATGCTTCAACTTTTTCATTAGAACTTTTTTCAATTTGGATTCTTTTTGATTCTTCAGAGCGAAGCGTAATCTTTTGATACATTGATTAAGTCTAGTTTTGACGGCTGGTGATC
Organism: Protophormia terraenovae; assembly: GCA_951394005.1. Lineage (NCBI taxonomy): Eukaryota > Metazoa > Arthropoda > Insecta > Diptera > Calliphoridae > Protophormia > Protophormia terraenovae. Next base: position 8,826,682 of record OX596078.1, read on the forward strand.
GAGAATCTTGCCATTGACGTCTTAGTTGCCTTTTTTCCCTAATAAGAGATTCAACATTTGAGCAACATTTAATATATTTTGGCCTTCATGAGAAACGCGAAGGTGTGGATAATATAGCTGCATTAGTCAGGATATCCGTGAAGATATTAACTGCAGATTGTATTTCGTTTTCGCTTTTCAGTGGAATGTTTTGTGGTAAGTGGGAGCTTATGTACATTTTGTATTTTAACCAGTTTGTTTTCTTGTTTGGGAAACAAGAGCTTTGTGTTTCAAAGTGGCTTGGACTATTAATCAGTGTCAGGATCGTTGGTGTATGGTCTGACGAAAGATCAAGTGAAGGAATCACTGATATACATTCACGTTTTACATTTCTAATTACAGCAAAGTCGATAAGATCGGGAACCTTATTGAGGTCTGTAGGCCAGTAAGTAGGTTGGCCACAAGATATGGAATCTAGTTTGCTGGATTATATTGCTTCAAATAACTGCCTACCTCTGGGAGTTGTTAGACGAGAGCCCCAAAAGGTATGTTTTGGTTATAGTCTCCTGCTGCTATAAATCTTGGGCCTAAAGTTGCAAAATAATCAAGAAATTGATTACGATTAATAGAATATCTTGGAGGACAATATATAGAGGATATTGTTATATTGTTATCGGGAATATTTATTGAAGTGGCCTGAATATGATCCGTTCTGTATTCTGGCATTGGAAAATGCTTTATATCTTTACGAACTAATATTGCTGTCCCTCCGCATGCCCTACCGTTAGGCTGCTTTGTGTCATAGGTATAGTAGCAATTTATTCTGAAGCAGTTCTTTTGAGTAAAGTGAGTTTCAGATACCAATAGCAGATCAATATCTTGCAACGTTAAAAATTGTTGGACTTCGTGTTTATGTTGGCTAAGGCGTTAGCATTCCAGTAACATATTCTTAAGGAATTCATTTTTTACTTAGCAAAATCTGCATGAGCATGCTTTGATTTTGCATTAATTGCTGTAACATATTTTGCATATTTGACATAAAACTGTTCATGGTTTTTATGATTAAAGATAAAAATGTTAATTTTTGAACCTATCGAATTTTTATGATTTTTCGAAAAAATTTCGTTTTAAACTTTGTATAAAATTTAAATTTTTCTCAGAAAGTGGGTTTAATATCTACATAACTCTTGATCGTATTAAAAAGTAATGTAAGAACGACTTGAAGACAATTTTAACTAGAGTTTTTTGCTATGCTATATGCTTCAATATATAGTGTAACCTCCTTAATTTTTCAAATCGACAATTTTAGTTCTTTATAAACGTAGTTCGTTATATCCGTAAAAATAAAAGAATTTGTAAAAAAAAATACACGTATTTCGTTGCGAGTAAACTTTTACATTCTCTTTGCTTCTCTCGACTACGAAGTCAGAATTGCGGCAAGAAAAATTGCTGTGTGTGAACCCCGACTTTATGAGTTTTGAAATTTGCATGTTTTGAGATCTTTACTCTTTTTGATTTTGATCCTCTTATAATTTAAATTTTATTTTTAATTATTTTTTATAAATCCGTATGCGTTATGTAAAAAAACTATAAATATAAAATTCCTCCTTTATTTGTCCGACCATTTAAGAAAATAAAGAAAAAAGGGGGGTTTCGGAAAAATTTTGTAAAATAGCGGGACTTTATTTTTATAAATAAATTTTCATTTTAAATGTTTTGAGTTTTTGAATTAAAACAAAATATAGCTGACAAAAACATTATTTAAATAACTAAATTTCAATTTAACATGCCTATTCACAGAAAAGTTGTGACTGAAAAATAGTCATAAATCACAAATTGTGACTATAGTCTTTAATTTTCTATTCAAAAACAAAAATATATTAATATTTCGTTTTAAAATTAAGACCTGATATATTGACAGTTATAAGAATTGTGGCTACCATAAAAAGACATTTTAATTGAAAATAAATGAAATTGAAAAAAGATTCGGCCGTGCCGAATCTTTGATACCCTTCAACATGTTACTTAATACCATATTACCATCTTACCCACAAATAATAAAATTTTCGCCTTAACGCCAACATTTTTTTTTAACTACGAACATTTGAATACGAAAGAGAAGCAGTCATAGCAAGCATTGCTTTTAAAATATAAACAACAACAATTGAATAGTTATCCTTTTTTGTATGTATGTATGTATGTATGATATATGACCAACGCGAATTTGGCCGATATCTGGAATATAGTGCACCGATTTTTTTTCATAAAAAAAAATAAAAGAAAGGTTTTGAATTTTTCGTGCAAAAACGAAGTTGCTGTCTTTTATAGGAGCCGAGAAAAGCCGACAGCAAATGCGATTTTTTGGGTGTATCTTCGGTTTTTTACCGATATCTCAGTTATTTATCAACCAATTTTGCTCATTTTTATTAGCGATTTTCTAAGGAACATTTCTAACAGTTTGATATATAAAACATATATATCCGATATCTGGGGCTTTCAAAAAACTGATTTCAACAGACAGACGGACATCTTTATATCGACTCCCCTATCAATAAGGATCCAGAATATATATACTTTTTGGGGTCTTAGACGAATATTGTAGAAATTACAAACGGAATGACAATGATAAACATATATACCCTTTACACCTGTGGTGAAGGGTATAAAAATATATGAAAATATAAAAAAATGTGTTCTAGAAAACACAATGCATACATACATATTTGAAACATTTGAAGGCCAAAAAGCGATAAAGCATATATACAACACACTCTTGTTAACAGAATATGAAGTTATGACCGAATAACAAGTATAGTCGTAACTATTAGTCATAATAAAATTGTGACTTTTTTAAGATTTTTTCTGTGAATAGGCATGTTAATCTTTTGAGTTAAAGACAAAATAAAGTTAACAAAAACATTTTATCAAATTTGGATACACCTACCGCTGAAATACCCCAACCGCTGAAAAACCTATTCAAACTGACGATTTTTTAAAAAAACATGTTAGATTTCTCCTATTATACTTAAGTATTTTATTTTTTTAAAACCGATGGAAGTGGTTTTATAAATTTAAATTCTTAAGTTTCAGGATGTGGTTACCGTAAAAGAGAAAACGGCTTAGCATTACCCAAGATAATAATTGCGTTCGCCCAACTTCTAAAACGGTATTGTATTTGTTAACACTGCACAGTGGGGCACAATCGAAATTTTTTGGAAATAAATCTGTAACTTCTGGTTGGATTTGCATGAAATTTGGTATAGATATAGTAGATGAGTGTGCAAGTTTGGAAGGGGGACCGAAAAGATCCCTCAGGGGCGGAGCTAAGGGGGCTCAAAGTTGGGTACCTCTGATATACAAATTATTTAATCGTATCTTCAATCTTTTTTTTCTACAATAAATTTCTTTTTAAAACATATAACAATTTTATACTTTTCTGAAAGGTATCTTCATAGAGAAAGCTTTAAACTAAAAAACAAGCGCAATAACTTAAGTGGTCAAGGTACACACCCTCCCGAATTTGACCCATTTTATATGAAAGTTTTGACTTTAGGCTATATTACAAAAATTTTACTTTAATTTAAAAAATCAGAAAAAGTATAAAATCGATTTTTTCCATCTAAATTACATTGCATGGCTGACGTAATTCTTCGTTATACAGAAAAATCAATATCTTTTACAGAACGAAAACTATGCCACTTTAAAGTTTATTAAGTCACGGAAAATTCCAAAAACCTTGTACTATTGTGGATGTAAAAAAGCCATAAGAAAATAAATAATTTGTTCCCGTAGCCAATGTTCGAATGTGTGTTTGTGTAAAAATACGCAAAAAATGGAATTTTCCGTGACTTAATAAACTTTAAAGTGCCATAGTTTCAATTCTGTAAAAGATATTGATTTCAATCTTTTTCTGCATAACGAAGAATTATGTCAGCTATGCAATGTAATTTAGATGAAAAAAATCGATTTTATACTTTTTCTGATTTTTGAAATTAAAGCAAAATTTTTGTAAAAAAGTGTTTTTTTGAGAAACTATAAATATTTCATTTGTAATAAAATCTTTGTTATTAAAGATATCTTAACGAAGTTTTTAGTGGATGTAGACTTTGTCGTATAAAATGAAAAAGTGAAAAAAAACTTTAAGATTTTTCGGAAAGGAAACCCACAATTCCCAAAAAAACGCCGAAAATCACAAAAATGGCTTTTTTTCACATTTTGGGCTATAAAATCCACATTTTTCCGAAGTCCCGTAGATTTTGATTGAAAACTTTTACAAACATATTGCAGATTCTTAAACTGCATTCCGTTTGCCGATTCGTGCTTTGGGATTTGAGAAAATATAGACTAAAATCAAAACTTTCATATAAAATGGGTCGAATTCGGGAGGGTGTGTACCTTGACCACTTAAGTTATTGGGCTCGTTTTTTATTTTAAAGCCTTCTCTATGAAGATACCTTTCAGAAAAGTATAAAATTGTTATATGTTTTTAAAGAAAATTTTATTGCAGAGAAAAAATATTGAAGATACTTTTTCGGCCAAAAAACACAAAAAGTCGTAATTTTTGCAATTTTCAGATTCGCTTATTTTTGGACTCGGTAAATCCAACCAGCCGATCAGAAGTTACAGATTTATTTCCAAAAACTTTCGATTCAGCCCCACTGTGCACTGCATTACCAATTTATTACATTCACCCCTATCGTGAATTACAAGTCCAATTTTTGTTCCCGTGAAATTTGTATTTCTCTTGAAGGGAAAAATGCTATCGTGAATCTCCCGTGAAAAAAATTTCCGCTATCAATTCTCAGTGAATTCAAATAAAGTAGAATTAAAAAAAAAAAAAAATAATAAAAATCAAGGAAAACAAACAAAATTTTACTGAAAAAAATTAAAGTGTAGAAAATGTTTAGAGTTGGAATGTAGAAAATGTTTTGAGTTGGAGATTTGCGGGACTCATCTAACCCCTTGGAGTTACACGAAACTTTGTAAGTGACCTAATTCAATAAAAAAAACTTGTAAATTAATTCTCTGTATTAGATTTATCCAACATTACAGGTTAAACAAACCTGCTTTTTTATATATTCTTGATATACTCAATAATTCTTTGCCATCTACAAAAAAATCATTTGGTATTCAGTCTTTCGAAATCTTTACAAATTCACAGGCAATCGACCTGATGTTTTGCATCTTGTTGACCAATATATCGGTTTGTACCTTATTAACGGATCGTGACCTTAAAATTAGAGTTGGGTTTATCAGCTCAATTAAGTGAGCGCTCATTTCAGCTCATCTCACTTAAATGAATTAGTTCGCTCTTTTAGTTCAATAGCTCATTTACTCAGAATGATTTCTTTTCACTTCTTTCAGCTCAATTTGTTTTTAATCACCCCTATTGTGTATGTCGTTGTCGACAGCAAGTCACGTCGACAAAACAGAAATGGTATTTGTGATGTCAATATTGACTACAAATCTCAATATTGACAAAGTTTTGTAATTTTCTAAGGCGATGGAAAGTCGACGTCGAGTTGAAGCGACTATGATTTTGTCGACACATTTTTTGATGTCGACTCAGAATGAAAGTTGGTAAAATTAACGAAAAGTCATAATAATTTCACTTTTTTTAAGAATGAGGTATAATAAATTTTTTATTTAAAATAAGTTATGTATCCTTATATTTATACCTTACTCCACCATAAGTGTTTGGGCATAGAAAACAACTAGAACTCCAACTTGCTCACAAAAAACCTAACTCAATTATCAAAAAAACCTAACTCTTTATATGTGTTAGTAGAATTTTTTACAGAACAAATGTATGCATGTGAAGAGAGTAATTTTTTGTTGCTGAGCCAATGAAAAGAGTTGAAGTTCTAGTTGTTTTCTATGGTTTGGGGTATTGTGTGTTTGTGCAAATTATTTAACGCAGAGAAAAAATCTTCTGACCCCCACCTTAAAGTATGCCGTTCGACTCAGAATCACTTTCTAAGTCGATTTAACCATGTCCTGTACATGTAAACCTTGTGTACAAAGTACAAGTCGCAATTTGGAAGATAATTTGATGAAATTTGGTACATATGATTTTTTTTTTTTTTTTGTACGAGAACGCCTATTGAATTTGGTCATGATCTCATTATTTCACCTGGCTCCCATACAAATGTACTTCCGGAATAGAGTTTTAACACTCATAAATACCCTAAAAATAGAAATATTTTAATGAAATTTATCTCAAATAAGTTTTATATAAGTATATGTATGCCCAATTTCGTGAAGATCGGTCCATAGTTGACCATAGCTCCCATATGAACCCTTCTTCTGAAAATCACTTTAACATGCATAAAAAAAATATAAAACGTCACTTTTTTTTAAACAAAAACAAAAATACACTTATATATCTTATATACACTAATCTATCTTGCAAAAAACACATTATTTTAAAATAAAAATAAACAATTTTCAAAAAATATTTATATCGATAACAAGTCGATGTCACACAATACTATTAGAAAATAAGGATTTAGCGTCGAGGTGATGTCGACTTCATTACGTTGAGTCTATATTAGAGAAATTTGTATCAAGACAAACGTCAAATTTTTGTTTGAGTTGCAGATAATTCTTTATCTCTGTCAATTATAGGGGAAAACGTATGTTATAATAAACCATGCAAAAAGTACCAACAACAATCAAGATGGCGTCTTTTACCAAGCATTATCAAGACAAAGTTGTCAGAGCTCGAGCGCTGACAATTTTTTTTAACGCTGCAATAATACTAACAAATTCAGTCTACATTAGACAAATCTTTATCACGTTAAAATTTTGACGTTTGCCTTGATAAAAATTTGTCTAATGTATACTCGAAGTTATGGTTGCTGCTAAAATTATGAGTAAACAAGTGGGTGAGACTGTTTGTGGCAGTTTCAAATGTTTTGTGTTTGCTGACTGTTGTCATATGCACCTTTTGTTACAGTTGCATACAATGCATTTAAGCCTTCACCTAGTGATCTAGAAAAATCATGAATGAATTGGTTGCGTAAAGGCCACTAAAATCGCCAAAATTTTTCCAAATTGGATTGGAGAAACAATTTGTCCAATGGATCAAAACACAAGACAAGTTGAGACCCAAGTAAATAAGGCGTTTTTATTTATTTATTTTTATACATGATAATATTAATATTATTAGCAAAATAAAAATCGATAAAAACAATTTAAGTTAAAAGTTTTAAACCAAGGCGAATTGAATAAATGAACTTGTCCGCCAAGCTGATTGTTCTTCTTTATACATATATGTGTTTTGTTGACACTTTATAAATTAACAATAAAATAAAACAGTGATTCTGGCATACCTAAAATTAATTAATTAAAAAAATTGTTTATCCATCTACTGTTTTAATTAAGTAAAACAAAAAGTTGGTTTGTTGCTGCGACGAGTTTAACTATTCAGTTCGACTTGTATTAAACATTTTATAATTTTATTTAAATATTAGTTTTTACAGACATAAGATAACTAAATATTAGGCTTAAATTGAATGTTAGCTTCTATTTTTTTTAAGTGCAATTCAATAGTTTGGAAGTTTAAGCCCTTTGAAAATATTAGTTCTCTAAAAAACTCATATCAAAACGAGAGAAAAAGATATAGTCAGTCAAGCCCGACCATATGATACCCTACACCATTGTGTACATTATAATTCGGGGAGGAGTCTTTTATTAGGCTTGGAGTCAAATGTGGACCGATACTCATAAGTGTAAAATAAAACATACGAATACAGAATATTACGTTGATGCTGACATTTATATGAATTTATTCACTTTTGGATGTTTCCTGAATGAGGGCCTTATAAGGGAGCTATGGTAAATTATGGACCGATCTTTGTAAAATTTGGCACTATCATTTATGTTCATATAAAACTTATTTGTGTCGAATACTAACTTGATACTAACATTTTAATGGGATTTATGCCCGTTAAAGTGATTTTCTGAAAGGGGTTTATATAGGAGCTATGGTTTATTATGGACCGATCTTTTTAAAAATCGGCACACTTATTTAGACTTATGTGAAACTTATATGTGCCAAATTTCATTAAAATATTGCTATATTTAAGAGATTTATAATCGATAAACCCTTTTCCGGGAGGACATTTGTATGGGGGCTAGGTGAAATAATGGACCGATTCAATAGGCTTCGTCCCTGGGCTTTAAGAAACCTTTGTACCAAATTTCATTAATTTTGGTTCAAAATTGCGACCTGTAGTTTGATTAGAAGGTTTACATAGACGGACAGACGGACGGACGGACATCGTTAAATCGACTCAGAAAGTGATTCTAAGCCGATTGGTATAAATTAAGATGGGTCTTAGACAAATATTTTTGGGTGTTACAAACATCAGCACAAACGCATAATACCCTCCCCACCTATTTTGGTGTAGAGTATATAAAATGTTTGTTATAAAAAAGTTGAATAAAAAGGGAAATTTACATAGGTGAAGAGCTTTTGGACATAGTAAATAGCTTTCCGTCTTTAAGAAAAAATTGTTTGTAAATTAAAAATTACAAAATATTTAAAAAAAGTAATGGAACTGTTTTAATTTCTTTATCTTTGCAATCGCATAAGTAGTATTGAAAATATTGATGATTTTAAGATAGTTAGGGAGTTCAATGAGTTCCAAATATAATTTTGTATGACAATTATAAAATTAAAAGAAAATATATGTATGTACATTCTGTTGACAATGCTGGACAGTAGTTGTTTCTTAAAAAAAAAAATAAAAAAATTTAAGTAAATCATTTAGTATTTTTGCTGAAGTGATTTAAAAATTTTAATGTGTATATACATCTATATAGACGCCGCTAAACAACTCTGTCCTGTCAAAGGCTCCTCATAGTCGGATATTAACATTTATTTTATAATCAAACTCCCTAATGCCATTGAACGATTCACCCAATTGAACTAGGTCGTTCATGAACTACACAACTCTACTTGAAATAAATGTTATAAGATTTAATATTCCAATTATAAGAAGAAATACTTACATGTCTTTTGTTCGCTTCCCCAGTAAAAATAAAGTGAATAAATAATAGGGAAAAGTGAAAAAACTCGCGCGAAAAAAAATCATTCACTATAATTCACGAAAACATTTCGAGGGAAAAAGTATTCACGATAGGAGTGATTATCATTTTAATATATTACCAATTTACTGCACTATCAATTCATACTGAACAAAATGAGAAATATAAAATAATTATGTGTGGTAATAAATAAACTGTTTAAATAAAATTATATTATTGTTTCTGATGGTGAAAGATATATCGTTTGCCGACAATGCCATGGTTTATGCCATTTTAAATGTAGTGGTCTTCCTTTATTAGTAGCTGAATCTTTAACAAAACACAAAGGACTTAAATGGTGTTGTAATGGCTGCAGAAAACTATATAAAATCAAAGTTTAACTTCAGTCCAGATATTCTAATTAAGAAATTTACTTATTCTGAGCCAAGATATGTTAATTCATTCAAGCTTATAGTCCCTAATATCTATTCAAAACAATTCTTGATCGTGTGTTTTGGCCTAATAATACGTTTGTTCGTGAGTACGTAATAAGGAATAATCCTAGAACGAATAATGTCGTCAGACTTACACCAGAAGTTAATAATTATTCAAAAAACTAAATACGGATACCGATAAATATCTCAATATTGTTTACCAGTACGTTTGAGGTCTTAACATCAAATTAACTGAACTATTTATTAAAAGTTTCGATTTAAAATCTCATATTATTGTTTTTGCTGAAACTTGGCTAAAAGATAGTATTTATAACATGGAAATACTCTTTGAACGTTATCAAATTAATAGGAGAGATAGATCAGACAACCGTAAAGGGGGTGGAGTGCTTATTGCTGTTTCTATTATACCGCCTTCTGAAGTATTTTGGTCCGGTAGGGATATGATCATAATGCAAATATGAACCAATTAAAAAAATTATTAATTTTTCATCACATCAAAAGTTATAAGCCCAAGAGCTTGCACGGATTTTTTCGTGAGCAGTCCTTATTTTTGATTATGGAAAATATTCTATTTGCCGTGCTGATTATAATCGATTAAATATTACTCTTTACAAAAATTATATCAATAGAATAAAAACAAACTTTAAAAGTAATCCAAAAAGTTTCTACAACTTCGTATACTTAAAAAGAAGATCTAATGAATTCCCACCTCTTATGAAAGAGATTCGCTATTTTCAATCTGATGATAAAACAGTTATTGCAAATATGTTTGCAGATTTCTTTTCTTCAACATATTCTGATGCCAACTATAATAATATTCATTATACATATAAATAATATTGCTTCATACCAAACTATTATATTCCCTTGTTCGGTTGTGCCGAAGTAGAACAAGAACTAAAGTGTCTTAAATCGACAGTGAACCATGGACCACATGGCGTACCAATCTGTTTGTTAAAAATCTGTGCAAGGAGTCTTTCAAAGCCTTTATCGTATTCTCTCAAATACGGTTATTTTCCAAGCAGATGAAGAAAATCTTTTATCATTCCCTCTTTTAAATGTGGTAGTAGGTCTGATATAGGAAATTACAGAGGAATTTCAAAACTTAGCTCTATTCCTAAACTTTTTGAAAAATTCGAAGTTTCATCTTTATTGTCACCGCAGATGTCCCATTTAAAAAAATAAATGGAAACATATCTATAATTTCCATTTTATACACCAATGTTTAGGAAATTTTGTTTTCTTTTCAAATAAATATATCAAAATATTAATAATACGAAAATTTGTTGAAGACTTTTTGAAAAAAACACCGAGAAAGGCTGGTTTTTGATGTTGTACATATTATTCATTTTTAATTTTGGAATAAAATTTTTGTTGGTGGATATTTTTGAATGTAATTTTACACCAGAGTAGATTTTTTGGTCCTTAGTTTTAGGTGTTATTTGCTTTTTTGCATTTATTAATAAAAATCCCGCGATTCTAAAATTTCCGATAATGGGATTTTTACTTTTTTTTTACTATATCTCAGGAACCGATATCGGGGAGCAAAAATTTCTATTACCAGAAACTTAAAAACATATTAATCTAAGTTAAAAATATAACTTTTTCTTAATTCCAGCTTTGCGATTCGAGAAATTTAGGCGAAAAATCAATAAAATAGGTCGAATTTGGGAGACCCTAGTTATCTCAGGAATAAAATTTTTAAAACTTTTCCTTCACACAATTTTCTATAGTTATCTTTCAGAAAAATATAAATACTGTATATGTGACTTAAGAAAATTTATTTATAACTTTTTTGACAAAAAAAAAAAAAAAAAAAAAAATTGCGAAAAATCTACTTTTTTAAAAGTTAAAATTTAAATGCATATAACTTTTGATTCCGTAAAGATTTTTACAATTTTTTTTCTTTACATAATTTTGTTATTTGTTGTTAATAAAATAAATAATATTTCTAGAAAATTGGGTGAAGTTTGGACTCGCTATAATGAAAAAACTTCACCAAGGTAGGTCAAAATGAAAAATTTTAATCTTAAACTAAAAGAGTTAATGTATGCATTCGACAATGTTTTTGTAGATCTAGACTCGCAGAACCCTCCTATATAAAAATATTTCAAATCGGTTCAGATATAAGGAATCAGGATCGTTTTTAAAAATGTTATACCCGAGGTGTCCAACTTTGAGACCCTGTGGACTCGCCTCCTGTAGGTCTATACGGTCCAAGTTCAAAACTCGCCTGCAACTCTACTATCACCGTGTGAAGTTTCATGAAAATCGGAACAGACGTTCCTAAGTTCCATAATTATTACCATTTAATTTTTTGAATTGCACACTGTGCACTGTACAGCGCGAGTAGCAATGCAACGTTAACTTCTTCTGTTACCTTTACATTGTGCTTGTAACATGTTTGCATTTTTTCGTACAAAAATATGAAAAATTGCCAAAACTTGCAAGCAGCGTTACCGTTGAGAATTTTTAAAAAGTGTCCAAAAAAGGGGATTTCAAAATAAAAAGTCGCCAAAAAAGGGGATTTTTTGAATAAAAGGGGGACAACTGCTTTAAAACCTAAAAAAACTCCTTAAATTTTGTTTATTTGATAACAACAATCAATTTTGTATTTTAAGAAAAACTTCAAAATTCAGTTTTATCAATAACAAAATAATTTATAATAATTTTAAAACAATTTTTATTATTCCAAAAATAAATATTTATTCAAAATAAACGTTTGTACTTTTGTACGAGTTCTTCACTCGTACTTCATTCTTGCAATTCATCGAATCATTTTTTGTTTGTTTTTTAGTTCAGTCCAAAAAGATTCGGTATATGATGGTATACATAACTAGCTGTTCATAAACATTATTATTTTGTTTAGTTACTAACAGTTTAAGTTCAGTTATAAATACTCCTCGACTTTTTATATCGCTATACTATAAAATAACCTCAAAATTATTAATTTATTTGTTGAAATTAATATATAATGGTCCCATGTATTTCAAACATCTTATTTTTTCGTCAATTAGCACATAGTCTTAAAAAGTCGCCATTTAGTCGCCATTTTAAAAAGGGGCCAAAAAAGTGGCCACGTGGTTGAAAAAGGGGCAAATGGCGACTAAAGTCGCCAAACGGTAACACTGCTTGCAAGGTATATTCTTATTTTTTTTTTTTTCAAATGTAACCTATATATATAAGTCATTAGTATTAATGAATTCGTAAGATTGTGGAGAATAACATCTGGTCGAAATAAATTAAATGCGGTTAAATTTGTTTAGACCATGACCAGAAAAACTTAAAATTTTAATTTTAAGCATATTTTCATTAAAATAGTCACCCTGACGTTGTAAAATGCGCGGCTCATTAGATATTTTTTATGTGTTTAACCAATACATGGGGCAATATTGTCAATATATTTTTTTCTTCATCTCGGCTTTGACATTTTTGAATTTAAGAAAAAAATTAAAAAATTTTTTTTTTTCAAAATTAACAAAGTTTGGATAGGGCTTGATGTGAAACCGTTCCGTATAGAGCCTCCGATTTTGTTTTACATGCATTTGCAATTTTTTTCTTTTTAAACCATTCCAAAAATTTTGCTGTCCAGACCAAAAAAAAAATATTTTAGAAGTGAAAGAATATTACCACCTAATTGGAAAATAACCCCAAAAATATCAATTTTTTTTAAAGTTTCAACTTTAGATTAATATATATTGATATGATTCTTGCAGTAATATTATTTAGAATTTTGTAAAAAATGTAGTCCAAAATAAAATTTTAGGTTCCAAATTAAGGCCCCCCAAATTTAAAAAAACTTTAAAAAATGAGGGTAAAAGTTTCTTAAACTAAAAGAGATAACCAAACCAAACATGTTTTTGTAGAGATTTACAAGGACTACCCACATTCAATCTTTTTTCACACTCAAGTCATAAATGAATTTTTGCCGAATTAAAAAAAAAAAAAAAATTACATACCCGAAGTGACCAACTTTAGAGGCGAAATTTTATTTAGATATCTCCAACGGTTCACAAGTTACATTATTTTCAAAAAAAAAAAAAAAAAAAATAATAAAAATCGATTTGGGACCATTGTGCGACATCGAAAAGGATCTAGCTTGGATCTAATAAATGTGCATATGTTATGCAATCTGTTTATAGTCTAAATAGACCCATAACAAAATACTCAATGAGATTCCATCAATTTTGAAGGCGTTTGTTACTTGCCACTAAGGAAAAAGTACTAATAGTTCCATCAGCAAAGTGGAATGTGTGAGTGTTGTGTTTAAACATATTCCATTAGCTATAATTTTCTAATTGAAATCATTGTAAATTCTCTACAATTTTCTAAATTATGCTAATAAAAAATCAATATGTTCTTAAAGGTTTTGTAAAAAATTATTATAGCCTACTGGTAAACTTAGTCACACGAGGCAATTTTCCGAAAATACCCATATTTTCAATAATAACAACTTCGATTTGAAAAAAAAAAATTCAAATCGGTTAATATTTATAAAAGTGATAAGCCCCGATATGTTTTTCACTCTCGAGGTAGTCAACTTTGGCCCACTGTAGCGGCTCACTGTTACTTAGTCTAACTAATTCTATTAAGGAGAATGCTAATCTTGGCAAGTTAAGTGCTTTGATTTTTTCTTGACTTATCTAGAGCTTTTAATACTATTTGTCATTCGAAAATGGTCAGTAAACTAAAAGAACAATTTCATTTTTCAAATTCTGCCTGTAAATTGATAATGTCGTATTTGCTTGGAAGCTCGCAGTTTGTCGACTTTAAAGGAAAAAAATCGAGTTTGCATTATCTTTATACTGGTGTCCCTCAAGGTTCTGTATTGGGGCCTCTATTATTTATTCTCTATGTGAATGACCTATATATAAATACCAATTCGGATACTTGCGGGACTTTCTTGTATGCTGATATTTTTTTGTTGTTTAGCTGTGACTTTCTTTCTAGTCTTGAGTTTGAACGGAATGTAAATGATTGCCTTAGACGTGTTTCGCTGTGGTCATATGATAACTCCCTTAATATTAATCCATCTAAGTCTAAGGCAATATTGTTTAATTCGCGCGATAATTCCCTCAACAACATTAATTTTTATTTGAATAATGTTGTAATTGAATTTGTTTCTCAGCATAAGTGCTTAGGGATGATTCTTGATAGCGATCTTTCTTTTGGGTGTCATATTTACTTTGTATCTGGGAAAGTTCGGTGAGCATTAAGAAGAATATACTCAACAAATTTATATCTACCTTTTCGTGTTAAGCGAAGACTAGCGCATGCTCTCCTAATGCCTCAAGTCTTATATGTATTGCCTTGAGGTGTTATCTGGCTGTTCTGTCGTCTCTATTAATAGATTGAAATCTATTTTAAACACTATTTTAAGATTTGTTTATAATATAAAACGTTGGCATCACATTTCGATTTATGTTCATAAGTTTCTTGGATGTTCTTTTAGCAATTTTATTAAATATCGTAGTTTGGTCATGTTTTATAATATAATTAGAAATGGTTTTCCATCTCAATTGTGTAATAAATTTATTTTTTTACGTTCTTCTAGAAATCCACAAATTTATATCCCGAGAATTTTCAAGCTATGCTTTGAAAGATCGTTTGTTGTGAGGATTGCTCGCTGTTGGAATTGTCTGGCTTATGATCTTCGAATTTTTTCTCATTCTAATAATGTGTTCCGTCTTAAAGTTATTGCCTACTTAACTGAAAGCATTTGATTATCCCGCTTTATATATTTTATTACTGCTGCTGGACATATATTGTTCTTTCTTTTTTTGGTTACTAATGTTACATATAACTTGAATTTTTATGGCTGGGGAGCCAAATATGTTTTTTTTTTTTGGATATAATTAAACATTTTTATATTGTATTAGTTTTAAGTTTTTATATTATCTATATCTAAAACTCAGGATTATTATTACTGTGTAATACATATTTATATTTTGGCCTTGAAGGCTTTGTATTACTATACTCAATAAATAAATATATTTTAATTTAGAATTAAATTGAAATACTTTATATATTTATGAGCTGTAAACCCGCTACTTCGTCAGCGGAAATTTTTTATAAAAGCTATACTATATAATAAATTTAAAGTAAGATTCTTAACTCCCTTGGGAACATTTTTAATAATGGTGTTATGTCATCCATAAATAACAATATCTCTTTAATTTCAGGTTTATAATCTTGGAATAATGAAAAATATATATCAGAATTACGAAAAAGTATATTAGAATAAAGAAAAAGGACCACAAAATCCATTTAGAATGAATGGGAATCCAAAGTCCCTTCTTATGGATTCCCATTCATTTAGGACCACATATCCTTATTTCATGTTTCTAGCAGAGAACAGTTTGATTGGTTAATTTTTGATTTTGAATACAATCAGAAAAAACGAACCTCATGTTGACAATATAAATCAATTCCGTAAAGCAATACATGACATTATTCACAAAAACGGAGTGTAACGAAAAATGATGCATGTATTGCATGTCTTCTACAAATGTAAACGAATACTCTCAAAAGCAACGAATACCTAACGATTGGTTTGAATGGTTTCAATGCTGATTGAATAAGTTTAATTAACAAAGAATTAACGTAACAAATTTTCAGAGTTCATTTTTTTTTATATTTTTCTTTGCCAAAATATTAAATCTTTAGTAAAGTTTACTGTCTACAAATCGTAAAAATAAACTTTGTAGTGAGTAAAAGAAAAAACAAAACAACAAAAAAGATGTTCTCGTTTGGTTTTGTATTGTTTTTGCTCTTGAACACATGGAAAGGTTTCGTTTGTTTTCATACTCTGAAAGCAACGAATACTGGACGAATGATCTGAATGTTTTTAGTTTTTTTCATGTGGCATTGAATTATTTCTTTGCTTGATGTATAATGGCTTAACAAAAAGAGATTGTAAAAAAGCAAACAGTAATAAGGAATGAATAAACAAACTACAATGCACATTTTTGTTATTGTCGAGTAAAAGCAATGCAAAAGCAATGAATTTGCGAATGGTCAGTAAACGTGAATGGTCTCTTTCTGTTCTCTGGTTTCTAGGTTAAATATTACCGAAAATTAAAAAAGTACCATTGGAAGAACAGAAAATTACCACAAAGTCCCCTCTAATGAATTCTCATTCATTTAGGACCACATATCCTTAATTTGATGTTTCTAAGTTCATAATTATAGAAAATTCAAAAAGTACCATTAGAAGAACAAAAAAGTACCACAAAAACCTCTCTTATAGATTCTTGTTCATTTAAGGCCACATATCTTTAATTTCATGTTTCTGGGTTAAATATTATAGAAAATTCAAAAAGTACCATTAGAAGAACAAAAAAGTACCACAAAGTTCTCTCTTATGGATTCTCATTCACTTAGCACTTCATGTCCTTAATTTCATATTTCTAGGTTAAATATAATAGAAAATTCAAAAAGTACAATTAAAATATCAAAAAAGTACCACAACGTCACCTCTTATGGATTCTCATTAACTAAGGACCACATATCCCTAATTTAATGTTTCTAGGTTCATAATTATAGAAAATTTAAAAAGTACCATTAGAAGAACGAAAAAGTACCACAAAGACCCCCCTTGTGAATTCTTTACAACATCGGATCATGCGTATTTATTTTCATGGTTCTAGGTTAAATATTACAGAAAATGAAAAAAAGTACCAATAGAAGAAGAAAAAAGTACCACAAAGTCCATCCTCTTGAATTTTTACCCACAGGACCACGTATCTTTAAGTACCACAAATTCCACTCTTGTGAATTCCTATCTACATTTTCTTAATTTCATGTTTCTATGTTTAATGTAATTGAAAATTCATTATTAAGTTTGAATAAAATGTAATTTCCTGCCTTTACCCCTTTTTTGGTACTTTTTTTCACCCATCGAAGTATCAAAACTTGTATTCCAATAAATTTCTAAATTGTAGTGGTATCCCATATTAAAATACTCATATGAGTATTTCAATAAATATAATAGGAGGTTTTATTAAAAAAGTACCAAAAATAGGTACGATTTTACCCCTTAAACGTTTGAATTTCTAAAAAGTACCAAATTTGTATTTCTCATTTTTTGATAAGTTATGAATACGATATAAATTTTATCTGTATGTTGATTGGTTTCAAAGATACATATGGTGCCAAAAAAGTACCAAAATACAGTTTTTACCCGTTTTCTCCCTAAAACGGCCGATTTTCAAAAAAGTATCAGACACCTGTCCAATTATTTTTTAAATGAATAACGATAACTAATCAACTTTTTGTATCTTTATTAGTTTGGGAGATATAAAGTTACCGATTTTACCCGTTTTTTACCCTTTTTTACCCCCTAAGCATTCGAATTTCCAAAAGTGGATCTTTATAGTGGGAGACCTACCTACGTTCCAAATTTCGTCTCTCTAGCTTCAGCCGTTTGGGCTGTGGGATGATGAATCAGTCAGTCAGTCACGTTACTCTTGTTTTTTGAATTCACGATATTTTTTAAATCCCTGGTATTTGAGGCTAATAACACATCCCTCTGCGTCTTTATTGTTTCATCTACACAAATTAAATGTAATATTTTAAAAACTGTTTAAATTCATTAACATTATTAAACTTACATGTTAAGAAGGCAAGTCTCCAAATTCCTGATTTTTAGTATTTAATTTAATTTGGTGTCTTCAATTATTTATATAGTTCTGTATTTTAATAATATGAACTTCCAAGCTTTATAACTTATTTACTTTTCAATTATTTTAATTCTTAATACAACACTGAATTTTATTGTCTTTCTTTTTTAACGTGTCATTTCTTGTTAAGATATAAAAACAAACTAGGTAGTTTTTGTTTTCGTTTTACTTTATTTCCCGTTAGAAAGCATTTATTTTAAAATTTTTAATGAAATATTTCATTGATTCAATGTGTTTGTTCATTGTGTAATGCATGACCTAATTTAAATCAATGTATTAGTACATTGAATAAATGAATTCAATGAACTAATACATTGAATTATTTATTTTATTAAGGAATACATTTAATAACTGGTTTCAATGTAATGTTCATAATAGCGATAATTTTTTCATTAAATTTTAATAAATATTTTCATTGAAACAATGAATTTGTACATTAAATTGATAAATTCTTAGAAAAAATTAATGAATTTTATTTAATAAACTTCATTCATTAACATTACTTTTTTCAGTGTAAGATTAGTTCTTGTATCATAAAAATCCCACAAGCCAAATTTCATTGAATTATCTTCAAAATTGCCTGTACTTTGTGCAGAAGATATACTTTAAGGTGGGTATTGGATAACTTTTTCTATGCGTTACAAACATCAGACAAACGCACAATACCCCAATCACCTATGGTGGTGTAAAAAAGGGTTTTTTTTTTTATTGAAAAATTATTGAAGTATAAGTCAAGTTTTTAACTTAGCATAGCCATTAGAAGTCTTTGAAGTGAGAAATCTTGAATTTTTTTCAGTTGACCCTCATAAAGCCATTGAAAAAATGGGGTATAAGGGGTGGATGCAGAGGAGCAATTTGTATTTGATATAACTAAGACATGACTGTAGATATCAAAAATTGTAAAAAATTTAAAATCGCACTAACAGAAAATGTGTAGTCACTAAAAGTTTGAAAAAAATCCCAATTTAAATAATAAAGTTAACAAACAAATATAAAAAACTTTATCGTGAATAATTCCGTTTAGTTCTTACTCCTTTGTGTAAGAGTAGAAAGCTAAATGAAATATCTATCACACCGTAATTTTAAGAGATATAATGGTTTTATTTTCAACTTAATTGAAGATTTTAAGCATATTTATATTTTTGCACAGATTGAACATATAAATGAAATTTGATATAATTTTGTTCAAACCTTCTTGATTATATTTAATTTTTAATATATATGAAAACATTTTTAATACTATATAGGAAATTAGTTTTAAATGTTATGGACTAAAATTAATAAATTGAAATAATATTATTTTTGTACAAAATTGCTTCTATGTACGTTTAAAGAAATAATTATAGTTTTACAGAAACTTGCAAAAATTACATTTGAAATTTTTAAAATTTAACTTTTTACTACTATACGATAATTTATTAAAAATTATATATAAAGAGTGTACCAAAAAAGTAAACAACATAAGTACTGCGCACGAAAAATTGAGTGCATATTTTTTGAACCTTTTTTTATAAAAGATGCTGAGCAATTTAATAATTGAGAATTATTTCATACAGGGATGTAGGGATTATCCTTTAAAATACGTATTATTTTGTTTGCGATCCTACAGTCTGTAAATCAACTTTTCCTTTGGTTATCAGGACTCCTTTCGGTGATCATGGACTATTTGTACATTTTATGACTAAAAATACTACATTGTTCTTGTTTATATTAATTTGTGAAAAAATTCTTTCTGCGTTGGCTGCTACTACAGGTATGATCAAAACTGCGTAAACCCTTTTTTTAAATATTCAGAATCATTTTCTGAGTCGATTTTACGATTGTCGCAATTTTAAAGATAATTTGATAAAATTTGCACATATGTTTATTTTGCCATAGCGACGAAGCCTATTGAAATTGGCTATGATCGGTCTATTATTTTACCTAGCCCCCATACAAATACTCCTCGGAACAGGGCTTTTACAAATGCCTTATTTATGTTATTATTTCAACAAAAGTCGGCACGAAGAAGTTTTATATAAAACTGAATCGGAATTCCAAATTTCAGGAAAATCGGTCCACAATTAGGCATAGCTCTTATATAAGGCCGACTTTCAAAAATCATTTTAACTCTCACATATATGACAGTATTAATATAAATAAGTTTAATATATGCAGAAATTATGTAATACAATTTAATAAGGATCGGACCATAATAATACACAGGCCCCATATTAAGTTCATTTCCGAAAATCGCGAAAATCCTTTAAGGCACCAACGTAATGGCGTAAGTTTTCATTTTGTCGGGCTTGACCGATTATAACTTTCTTACTTGCATACATACATTTTGCACATACAATAATGTCGGCACCAAAAATCTTCAAATATAATCTGTAAAGAATCTATTGGAAAGTAGCATATAGTGAAAGGTCTGCAATTTGTAATTGCATCTACATTGTGTTCATATTACTGAGAATCAACTTGGCTTATTTTGAGAGAAACCAACATAAATATTATTCTTTTACTATTTTTAAATGTTTTAAATACATATATAAAATTATTTAAATAATTTATAGCCTGTTTCTCTATGTCGAACGAAAGCTTTCTTTCGACTTCTAAGCGAACGAAAACTGATTTGGGTTTCTCTAACTCATTTCTATGCGAACAATGAGTCGAACGACAAGTCGAAAGAAAACGTAAGTGTTTTCAAATAAAATCGGGTTTCTGTATTTCGAACGATAAGAACCAAAATGTCAAAATCAGTCACTTGCTATTTTGCTTTCGACTGGTTGGATTTTTAATGAAAAATATTAAAATTACTAATCAGGACACTGCAAATGTTCCTCAATCATGTTTCTTTTTCGTTTTATATATATTATGTGTCGATAAATGACGATTTTGCATCTAAAAACAAATTTCAAAAGAAATCTAAATAAAATTGTTGTTTTTTAATTTTTTTTTAATTATTTTATTTTTGTTTGTTTATTTACTTGGTTGTATCTACGTTTAAACCATTTAGTATTATTTTTAATATTTTTACGAAAAAAAGTTACTCTGAAAGAAAAATAAAACAAAAACAATACGAAAAGACGTAACTCCATGCGAACGAAAGCGTAAGAAATACAGAAACCCAAAATGATTCGAATTCGTTCGACTTGCTTTCGTTCGCTTTGATTTTCGTTCGACATAGAGAAACAGGCTATTAGAGTACAAACTATGTATTTCATTACAGAGTAAATTAAATTGGGGGCTCTCACTTTAAAATAATCCATTTCATTTATTGATATCTAATATAGTTTGAATTCTGATTTTTGTTAATAATTTAAAATTCTATCTGTGGAATCAAATTTATCGTTATTTTATTTATATAAAATAAACAAGAAAAAAAAGATATAGTCGGTCAAGACCGACCATATGATACCCTACACCATTGTGTATAGAGTATTCATTTGACTCGACTTTTTCATTGTTCGAATAATCAAATAACTCGAAAATAAAGTTTTTAAGTTACTCGAATAATCGAGTAAAACTTTTAAGTCACTCGAGTTATTCGAGTAAATTGTACCTTAAAATTTGACTCGTTTTTTCAATAATTATTAAAAAATAAAACAAAAATATAGCTTAAAACAAGAAATAGTCTTTCGAAAATAATATATAATTAAAATTTGCGTAAATATTTATGAATATTTGTGTTTTTTGATTATTTGTCATTGATAGTAAAATTAATAGGTCTAACCATTTTGGTGTATTAATTCGAACAAAATTTTATATTAAAGTGTGGTTCGAAGGGCTTTTTATCATCTTTGAAATGCTAAAAAATTACTAGTTTTTACACTAATACCCAATTAAATGAGATTATATATACTTTCGACAGGCGCGGATCCAGCCAAAGCATTTGGGGGGGGAAATTTTTTTATCGTCACTGGAAAAATTATGGTTTTATATATAATTTTTGAACAATGAAAATTTAACCATTCATTTTTTTATTTTCTTACTTAGATGTAAAATTTGAAGTCAATCTGATAACACCGAAACAAGTATCCAATAAACAAATGTATTAGTGAATAACTCATTGAATAAAATTTTTTTTTAATTTTCAAATCTCACCAAAATTATTATATCAATTACTATAAAAAATTAAAAATAGAAAAAATGTTCGAGTTAAAGAATTTATTAAATCAATCAAGTAGATGATTAAATGAATTATAAATTTTTATTTGTGAAATAAAATCTTACTTAAATTCAATTTTTACTGGAATATATTATATGTTAATTGAAAAGTGTACGGTAATCATTTTCACTGCAAAGAGGAGCGTGAAGAAAATCTAGTGAAAATTATGTAAATAAATCACTTTATAAAATTTCATACTATTTCAGTCTAAAATTTTTATTTAATTTTAAATTTTTAAAATTTTAAATTTATCTAAGAACAAAATAAGTACTTTGTTTTCATTTAATCTCTGCTACAAGATTATATTTTTGTAGTTTTACTCGAAAAACTTGAGTACATCACCAACCAATTTTCGAGAAAATTGAAAAAAAAAAAACAATTTTGAGATTAGTTGCTGAACTAAAAAATTCGTAGCTCCCTAAATTTTAGGTTAATTTTAGATTTTTTAATTGATTAGGAAGAACCTAGCTTTTAACTACAGAGTCATTCCATTTAAAACCAACAAGAAAAATTACGATTTTTGACTTTACATCTCCGAATTTGATGATATTTGGTACATTCATTATTCCTGTCAAAATTTAGACTAATTCAAATTTCAGTGCAAAATAGCTTAAAATATGTATAAATTTGTATAAACAAAATTACAAATACCTTTTTAAAGTATTTATGATATGATAATTTATTGAGATGTCATATTAAAGGTATCAAAATTAACTTTAATATGACGTATAACATGATTTTTATTTCAACATCAAAATGGTCCATATCTATATAAATTTTTCGTTTAAGGGTAAATATTTCGAAAAGTGGTCTTTTTAAAAATTTAAAAAAATATATGTTAATGATGAAAATGTTCTATAACTGTGGAAAGTATCATTCTGGGTTTCGCAATATTTTAGGAGTTATTACCGCAAATGTCATAATGAATACGAAATATTTATTGCAATTCGAATTGTTTTGTTTGTAATAAAATAGAAAAATCGCCAATTTCTTCCAAAAATCATCCAGATGTAATAAAATTCGGCAAGAATAATATTGAGTTTAAAATGAGAAAAATTGTCTTTATAAAAATACGAATGTCTTCCAAATTATTTACGTTACAACGTTCATTGAAGTAAATGTAATGAAATTACCTTTAAAATGATACCTGATATATGTTTTTATGTTCAATTTTATTGGTGGATAATTCGCGAATTAAATTTAGCGGTCGCGTATTTCAAAAAGTGGTATTTTTAAATTCGTGAAAAATATATATGTGGAGGATGGAACTATTTTGAATGTTCTATGTAAATATCGTGATGGGATTGTACCAAATATTATGAAATTCGGAAGAGGTAAGAAAATCAGCTGGTGATTTTAAATGGAATGACTCTATATTAAAATACTTTTCTATTTTAAAACTTCAACAATGATGGAATTTTTTTTTAGACTGAAAACAATTATTTCTTTCTATCGTCTTAATGATATTTTGTTTACAATAAAATGAGATGCCAATCTTTAAAATAGTTTAAAAAAATCAAAAATTCTATCAACAAATTTTTTATAAAATCGAGTGAGCACTTTTTGTCTAACTAAAAAAACTAAATCTTGCTATATTCACAGCAATAATGTTGTTAAATTAATTGCATATTGCATATTTTTTATTGACTTTTATAAAGAAATTATTATTCCAAACCAAAGAAATAAATACGACAACAAACCTGATTATTCTACTTTCAAAAAAGCTTAATAGAAAAAATACAGGAACTTAAAAAAAATATAAGCATAACTCCAAATTTTAAGAGGCATTTAAAAAACTAATTTATGATGCTAATTATGTCATTTCCCGAGTGATTTTTCAATGTTATAGAGTGTATTTAAAAATTAATTTCTAAATATGAAAATTGTTCGCACAGATGTAAGACAAAAAGTACAACATCTCTTTAGGAAAGCAAAAGAAAAAACAATTTATTTTCTTCAGTACAATTTTCAGAAGGTTTAATAGAATATTTGGGGAAAATTAATCGAAAAGTATTATTTTTGTCATCATCTTCCAGGAAAATGGTAGACATTTTCTTGAGAAAATGTTAAATTAATGGTTTTTATTTGAAGAATTATTTTTTAATACAAAATTATGAATATTTTAAATAAACATTTTTTAAATATTTTTCTTGAAAAATTACAATTTTCAGACTTTAATTATTTCATTTATTAATTAAATCTGTATAGGGAACCAAAATTCCCATCATATGTAAAATTTATTAAATCTAGAAAAAAAAAATATAAAATAATATAATATTTTTTGTGTAAAAGAGCTGGGAAAACATTTGTGTTCTTTATTAAAAAAAATTGTTAACATTTATTAAATTTTTTCTGTGTAAATGCATTTCTTTATTTTTGATGTTAAAAAATTGCTTCGTACGAAATTTGTAAAAGATTCTGATTTATAAAATAAAAAATATTTTTCATGAAGTCAAAATGTTTAAGTATTATTAAAACATTAGTTAGTGTAATTTCTATATGACTGATGAAACTAGCACTTACACAATAATTTTTTAATTGACATATACATTTTTAATCGTATGTAAAGTTTAAGCTGGAATTGCATTTCCTATATTTCTTTTATTAAGCAAGTCCCAATTTTAAAAACCCATTTATTACCTTAAAAATTTTCGAAGGAAATGTAAGATAAATACTTTTTTTCTAAACATAGTTTGGCCGTTCTTATACTATTTGAGGATAAATTCATTTTGCCTTCTTTTATTTTCACTAAAGAAAATTTTTCTTAAAGATTTTTTTATTTTTTCCTATTGTAGATTTTTAATTTTTCTTAGTTTGAAATCCATTTTGGGGGGAGGGGGTATTTCCGGTTCCCCCCCCCCCCCGTGGATCCGCGCCTGACTTTCGATAACAATTTAATGTTGAGTTTTTAACCACTTTGAAATAATTAGCGATTTTGTCTAACTTTTCAATTTGGAGACATAATAATCTATGTTCTACACAGAGGTTTTCAGTTATATTCAAAATATTTGTACAATATTTGGGAACGTTTTACCCATATACTACGATAACTAATCGCCAGACATAGACAAATAAATTAAGTATTAGACAGTCATTTAATATTATACAAATGTATATATTTTTTAAGATAATTTACTCTTATTTATATTATAGTGATCTCGTAATTATATTTCAGTTATATTTTGTGAAAGAATTTTTCGCAACTCTTAATTTTCTAATAATACCGGTGTAAAAGTATAAAAAATTCTTTATAAATTCTACAAACTTGTATAGTAAATTAGTCATATACATATACAGTTAGTTAGAACTTACAACTTACTTATTGTAAATTTAAAATATATAATTCTTTCTCCCAAATGTATGCGTTAGAATTATAATTGGCTCTATTTTGAAATTAACCATAATTTTTACACAAAATGTTCAATATTTTATTTATCCTTTCTTCCTATTTTTGATTCCATCCAAGCCATCACCATCATATCCTCCACACCAGACTTTTAGATTCTAAACATCCTATGAAAATTTTGAAACATTGTTTTCAAGCTAAATTTTTTAAAAAACTAAAATTAAAACATCCTAAAAAATAGTTAAGAAAGGAACTATTTAAAATATTTTTTTACTCGAATTATTCGATTAATCGGCATAATTTTTTCGAATAAATTTTTACTCGAAATTCTAGATTTTAATTTAATTGAACCAACATTTGATTTTAATTTGTCGATTAATCGAGCAAACAATATTCGAGTAAATATCCTAATTGTGTATGTGCATAAAAATCCGGGAAGGGGACTTATATAAGACTTGTGGCCAATTGTAGATCTACACTTTTACTGAATGTAAAATAAAATATACAATTATAAAATAATGCGTTGATCTAGATCATCTAGATGATTTTATCCACTTTAGGGCGATTCCCGGAAGTGGGTTTATATGGGAGCTATAGTAAATTATGGACCGATTCAAATAAAATTTGGCAATGCTGTTTCTATTACATAAAACTTGTTTGCGTCGAAACTTACATTCGTATGGGATTTATGCACGTTACTGTAATTTCCGGAAGAGTGGTTTATATGGGAGCTATTGTCTATTATGAACCGATCTTCATGAAATTTGGTAAAAATATTAACACTTATACAAAACTTCTTTGCTTCGAATTTAATTTAAGTACATATTGCTATATGTTAGACATTTATGACTTTTAACCCTATTCCGGGAGGACATTTGTATTGAGGCTAGGTGAAATAATGCACCAATCATATCCAATTTCAATAGGCTTCGTCCTTAGACCGTCCTTTGCTCCGAATTTTATTAAAATATTGCTATAAGGAGTGCGATCGAAAAAATCTTAACACACGTTGTACCTCATAACTTTTTTCGGAAGCAATATTAAACATTTTTTTTGATCTAGTTATCATTAAAAAATACTTCAATTATTATTTTTAATAACAACAATGTTGATTTGTCGTGATTTTGATCAAAATGATCAAAATTTTGAAAAAAAGATGTACGTGCTACAAATTATTAAAAAATTTAAAAAAAAATCCAAATAGGTCCTACAAATAATTGGCCACAGAATTAAATTTCTGCCGTCAAATTGTTTCTGATGTTATTAAACAGTATCGGGAGAATTTGACCATTGATAGGAAACCTGGTTCGGAAAGAAAAAAAGGTCCACATGATATTGGGAAGGCCGGAAAATTGAACTCCAAACACATCTGGTAGAAAAACAGTCCGGTTAGCTCAGTGCTTTGACTATTTGGTGCTAAAATTTAAAGCTAATGCATATTTGATAACATATAAAGTCCAAAAAGACCCAAACAGGAATGCTGCAAAAAATTTAGAAGCCAAGAATAGGACACGGCAATTAAAACCAAATTTCATACAAAAATACTCATATTGTATAATTGATGAAGAAACGTATGTGCTGGCAGAATTTTCGCAACTTTTGTGGCAAAACTTTTATATTGTAAATTCTCGAGACAATGTTAAAGAAAAGTTTAGAACCCAAAAGCAAAAAAATTTTCTTACGAAATTCCTGGTATAACAAGCTTTTTGCAGTTGCGGCAAAACAGAAAAGTCATTTGTTACATTCGGCTCTATAAATACCAAAATATACATCAAAGAATATTTGTAAAAGAGACTTCTTCTTTTCATAAGAGAGCACAACGTGTCCACACATTTTTGGCCCGATTTGGTATCATGTCACTACGGTAAGAAAGCTCTGTAGTGGTTTAAAAACAACAACATAGTTTTTGTACCAAGAGAAGTCAATTTTCCAAATTGTCCATAGCTTAGACCAGTGGAGAGATATTGAGCTCTTGTGAAAAATGTATTGAAGAGCACAAAAGAGTTGTCCCAAAATATAAAAGATTTTAAAAGCAGATGGACATACTGTTCCAAAAAAGTGACTGAAGCAACTATCAAATCTCTAATGGAAGAGTTACCAAAAATAGTCCATAAGTTCATAAGCAGTGGTTTGAAATATAAAAGTTATATTACTCCGTGATCTGTAATAAATAATTAATTAAATAAAAAAGAATGAAAACTCTAAGATCAACCGTTTCCAAGTTATTAAATATTATATATGCTAAGATTTTTTCGAACGCACTAATTATTTATGTAAGGCATTTATGGCCACTATTCCGAGAGGATATTTGTATGAGGGCTAGGTGAAATAATGAACCGATCATAACCAATTTCAGTAGGCTTCGTCCTTGTATCAAAATAAATAAATTCGTGTTAAATCGACTCAAAAAGTGATTCTGATTCGAACGGTATACTTTAAACATCAGCACAAACGCATAATACCCCAACCACCTATGGTGTTGTAGGGTATTATGCGTTGGGTTTTGCAGGTCTGTAAATATCTCTTGCACCACTTTCGATGTAAGCTTGTAAAAATGTATAGGCATTGTAAACAATGTGCATACGAATGTTATAAAATTTGGCAGTTTTTTTAAGCAATGTGGCCGCTGAATGGCACTAATATGTTATTATTTTTCTACCATCTGCTGCAAATCATATATGATTTTCTTTATAATTAATATAATATTTGAAAAAAAAATGAAAATAATACAATTCGTAAATTCCTTTGAAACTACCATCTAAAACGTTAATTAAATCAAAAAACAAATCGCAACAATCAGTATCTTCGTTGAAGAAACGAGTCATTGGAAGAAACGTTTTATTATAAAAATTTCATGATGACTTACACACAGTGTTGCCAATTTCTAGGGCTAAAAAATTGTAAAAAATGCCACTGAATCAAGGATAAAAACAAAAACAATTAATTTATTTTAGAACATAGTTGTAAATAAGAGATTTTTTTTTTACAATTTATTAAATTTGTTTAAAAAAATTAAAAATCCATATCGTTGTTATTTTTATCATAGGGCTCGTTTGTGCCTATGAGCATTAAATAATTTATGAGGTACATCATAGTTCTCGCAAAATTTGTCACATCTGTTTAGACCAAACCTACAAAATAATTTAAAATTAAAATACATAATATTATTTATTTAGCAAATTAATAAAATAAAATCTAAATGCAACCTGTTTCTTAAAGTAGTTTTGACTATGTTTATTTGGCTAAAAATTCAGTATTTTGAAGTATTTTAAATATTGTTTGGTAATCTGGAAAACACAAAATTTTATTTTATTATATGTACAAACCTTTGTTTCAATAACTTCATTAATGCAACCACAAATTGAACGCATTTTTTTTTCTTACTTCACGTTCTATCTCTTTTTTAATGTTTTTAATTATTTTACGTAAGATTCAAACTCATGTCCGAGGCTGCATGAGTAAAGGCTCCGATACTCTACCGTAAATGTAAATGTAGCGAATCAGCTGACACGTTTTGCTTATGAGAGTTTTGTGTGTATGTGTACTCAAAAACGTAAATGTAACGTGGTAACCTAATCAAATTAGGTCGCTCTACGTTTTTACGTGACAACTGGAAGTACAGTGTTGACAGCAATTTATTTCAATATACCAAATCTGCGTAAAAAATCGCTGTAAAAAGTTTATCAATTGAACAATTTGTTTTGCAGTTTTCTTCAGTAAAAAAAATGTTTAATTAATTTAAATAAAGTGCGGAGTTGAATCAATAATCAATCACAAATTTCATTTTGTATACAAATCGCTAAAATACAAACCAATAAATCTAGCTATTTTCAAACTGAATTTGATTTACTGGAAATATGTGTAATTGATATCACTGATGTTGATGTGTACAAAACAACAACAAAGTACTGGCTTCATTTACCTTTTTTGTGTAACCATCCATTTACATTTACGGTAGAGTAACGGAGCCTTAAGTTATGTTGTCGTCGAAGTTGGTACATCACTATCAGCGTCAACAACTTTTCTTTTAAAAAAAATTGATATGTAGTGTGAGTTCTTGTAATAAACGTGTTGGGTCATTGGATGACCAACTTGTTTCAGATGTTTTTGGAATTTTCAATGGTTCCTATAAGAAAAAAATATATATAATATATAAAACTCGTGCAACGTTTTATTGAATAAAAGCGTGTTTTATTTAAGTTTGTTTTATTAAAAATTTAAAGATCGGACTTTTGAAAATGTTAACTAATATCTAATATTTTAAAATATAAATATATCTATTTGCGTAATTAATAACATTATCTTAAATAATGTTAGCTTATAAAAAGTAAATAAAATTAATTAGAAATTTAAAATGAAATTATTATCTAGATGACAATACATTTCTGTAGAAAATATTGAATGTTTTTCCATTTGGAGAAAAAGCATAAAAATGTTTGCCACTTGGTACTCTCGAGCAAGCAACATATAATTGTCCATGAGAAAAACATGGTGTTTCCAAATCCAACCCTGCGACCTTCAAGGTTTGCCCTTGCGATTAATTTATAGTCATTGCAAATGCAAGTTTTATTGGAAACTGTATACGCTTAAAACTAAATGGCATTATTGGTATTCGTGGTATTAAAACGTCTTCCCCTTTAGATGATCCAGTCAATATTGTTGCTCCAATTAGATTGCGACTTAGATGCGTAACTCG
This sequence comes from Protophormia terraenovae, assembly GCA_951394005.1. Taxonomy (NCBI): domain Eukaryota; kingdom Metazoa; phylum Arthropoda; class Insecta; order Diptera; family Calliphoridae; genus Protophormia; species Protophormia terraenovae. Next base: position 8,857,022 of record OX596078.1, read on the forward strand.
AAGTTTTGTCCCATTGCATATTTTTGGTGTATTAAGATTCCTCATAAGTATAATCGGTACACCAGTTTTTTATTCGATTTTATGTGATAGGGTATGTAGTGCATTGCTCTTCTACCACCACACTATCTACTGATCTGTATATAAAAGATTCTCCATTAATTTTTTCAAGAATTTTTTGATTTATTAGAGTTACACAATTATTTTTCGGCTCAAGTGTGGCTCTTTCGCATAACCAATTTCCATTTGTAAAATTCAAATTCATTTCTGGATACACTTTTGATATCAAATCTTCTCCAGATGGTAGTAACTTACAAAATCCCTCCTTGAATGATATTTCGCCATTTTCGTCTCTAACCAGTTCTCCATTTCCAATTTTAAGCAATTCTTTGGCATGTGTACCCGCGTCTGCATCATTGAAAGCATGTACTCTTATATTGGTTGTCAAGCTCATTTTAGTTACTTTGGTCCATAGCTGACGTTCCTCTTAGTACTACGGGTAAAGTTTGGCGAAAGTCCCCTGCAAGTAATATTACCATTCCACTCATTAGCTTGTTGCTATTTCTAATATCCTTTAGACTTCGATTTATTGCTTCCATTGCATAATTATGTGACATAGTACATTCAACCCACACCAACAATTTACACTTTTGCAACGTACATACATACATGTAATTCCTCTGCTGCTATTTTTTGGTAATACTGCAAGTTTGAGTTTCTATCTCTGTTAATTCAAGTGGTAATTTGAAAACTGTATGCGCAGTAGACCTCCGCTAAGAAGCGTAGCGGCTATGCCTGAAGATGCTACAGCAATGGCAACATTTGAATCTTTAAGTACATGAGCCAGCAAAAGATTAAGAAGAAATGTTTTTCCAGTACCACCCGGTGCATTCAAAAATAACAGCACTCCTTCATTTTTGTTTACTTCTTGCAGAACTTTATCAAAAACTTGCTTCTGCTTGGGAATTAGCTTCGGCATCATCTCCGCAATTTGTGCATTTAAAGCTTAAGAATCGAAATTACACTCCCTCGATATCTCATTAGAGGTATCTTCCGATCGCGTTGGCCTTGGAATTCCAAATTCACTAATGGGTTTATTCACCAAAGCTTTTAATTTGTCTTCAATGATTATAAGAGCTTCGTTATAAATGGTAACGTCGAAAGTTTGACCGGCATCAATCACTTGTTTTTGGCGCAATATGTCATATGATGAAGAAGCATTCGCAGACAGTAGCATTCCATATTACTCACATGTACGGTAAATAATCGACCGAGAGTATCGCCAGCTTTAATACCTGGCCAGTTGTCAACTATTTTTCCGACGTTTCCATTGTTTTTGAGTAGTATTCCATGTGTAATATCGTCAATTCTCACAATTCAAAAAATGCTGTCAGCGTAGTTTTGAGAGAAGATGAGACTCTTTGCTGAAAATTATTCTCATTGAAGTAAATTCGCTCATCGTTCTCCAAATTAACAGACAAATGAGTTACACTGGGATATCTTTCATGTAAAGGAAAGCTTAATAAACGCCATGCTGCTTATATAACGTCCAGCTTGATACGCTTGAACTTCATTTCTCGTTTCTAAACTACCAAGTTCTTCTTGAAAATAAAATATGGCCTGATCGCTGCCTTTATTAATATATTTACATATATATTTTATCGCCTTTACTGAGTTGCAAAACTCGATATTTATATGCGCTTTAAAAGCTTTCGATAATAAAGGACAATATGGCACAATCCATGTATTATCAATAACTGCTTCTTGTTGCATATTTCTTAGCATAATTTTTGTAGTTTGGCCTCCATCGCTTGGTGCTCTTCTTCTATACAAAGGATATCCGTTTTCATTTTGTTGGGTTTCTTGAAGCAGTTGTCTTGGAAATTCTTTTGTACATTTGCCATTTTTCATACATGGAGAGGTTGGATTAAGTTGTCCACATATTTTTTACTACAATATCATGTAGCTCCTTGTCTATCTGTGGGTTTTGTATTTCAACAGAAATTATTTTGTCAATTTGATTAGGTCGTATCTTGTTTTTCAGCCAAGTGCATATTGGGTAATCCGCGTTTTTGCCACTCAATAGAATACATAAAGCATAGATGTTCTCCAAATATATTTCCTTTAGTTAATATTGCTACAAATTTTTGAACCTTTTGTCGGAAGACTCGAGCGATGAGATCATGTCTATTCATTGGCCTTTTACCTGGCATCAGTTCCAGCATGGAAAGAATTGAATTTCCATGCTGGATTGCAAGTGAAAGTCAGAAAGAGATCTGGTCTGCCATGTGCACGAACGTAAGAGAATGCGTCCTGCGTATACTCATGTAAATATCGTGGACTGTTGATGAATGTTGATGGCAGAATTATTTGGCTCAAATTATTAGAATTTGTGTTTGCATCATTATTAATAGCATCTCGCAAATGTATACAGGTATCTGTTCTCAATTTTTGCTGATTAAGTGATATGTAGCGAAGTCTTTCGCTTTCAACTTTAACATACATATCAACTAAAAATTAATGAAAAAGTTGTCTATATCGGACCAATAAATTGAAGTTATTTCGACGCACCATGATGTGGAATGCGTAAAAGTCCATACAGGATACCTTTTTATTGTCAACTAAACCTCCAGTTAACGGATTTGATTGTGGAATTTGAGAATGATAGCCTTCTTGTCCGGTCCAAAAAACGGGTATTGGAGTACATCATAGAAGCGATGTGTATCAGATACTCTCTTTAAATTCCAATTGCGAGCATGAAGTATAGTATCACGTGGAGAATCGTGGTTACCAGCGATTAATGCTGCAACTTCATTTATAGTAGGAGCATTATATCTGCGATCATGTTCTCCAGTAGGTGTACGATCCGAATGGACAACCATTTTGTAACTATCGTTGGGCATAATTTCAACGGCCACTTAAATGATTTTATCAGTTGATTATGTGTATGAAGAAAACTTTGTGGATCATCAATAATAATTCTTTGGACACCCCGTATCACTTTGCATCTCCTCTCAGCTTCTGTATGTTCATCACCCATGAAGTATATTTGGAGGAAAGTCGGCTGTTTATCTGCTATTGGAAATAATGAACCTATTTTGTGGTATATTTGTCCTTGTATACTGAATGTTGTTGGAAATCCTGGTAATGTGGCATCTTTGTCAACTCCAAAATATGTCATCTGAAATGAGGAGTTGTATTTCCTGACATTTGATTCTTGAGTAGCTGACTTAAAGGTACCTCCAGAACCTGTAGAAATGAAGATCAATTTTTCCCGCACTACAACACATACCGCGTGTTTCTGATTTCCACTTCAATGCACCATAATATCTGCATTCATAAACCATTGCACCGATCCTCAACTGACTATGACTACTATAATCAAGCGTTTTATCATATTCGAAGGCCGCATAATTAAATACCATCCAACTTGCCCTTCTGAAATTTCTCCGCCGTGTTGCCATACGCTCTGATGCAATTCACGTCGAGCTTCTGCCTCCTTTGGTGTTTCTGCTATTCTTTGTGAAATTTGTAGTTGATTTTGTCCGGAACGCCGAATGTTCGCCTGTTCCTCAGACTCTGCAGCTCTTAAAGCAGATTGGCGAAGACATTGTTCCGTTCATCGATTATTTGCCTGTTCCTCAGTTTCTGCGAACAAATAACGTCGAATCATAGCTTGGTCCTCCGTTTCTATGCTTCTTAGAACAGCCTGGCGTTGACTTTGTGCTAAGCGCCGAATGCTCCTCTGTTTCTGCAGCTTTTAAAGCAGACTGTCGCAGACTTTGAACAGATCGTGGAATGTCTATTTATCCTCGAAGTTTGCATAGCTAAGGAATGTTTAGTATTTCTACTTAAGCTGGACGCTTTTCTACCAGTCATATTTATATATTTTTTAAATTTTAGTTAGTTGTTCTACTTGTGAAAATGGTTATAGTTTTTAATAATTTCTCGATTTTGTTAATAAAACTGCGTGTTTGCATATATCGTTAAAGAATACTATTGAGTGGAACAAATTATTCCAATTTGTACATATACAGTGTTTGACAATACAATGGAAACTTTTCCTAATTTTTCATAAATGGAACAAAATTCAAAATAAATTTTAAAACATTTTTAATTTCTTGGAGTACATAATTTGTATATACTTTTATTTACTTAAATAAACAAAAATTAAGAACATAAATTATTAAAATCTAATAATACAAAACAAAATTAAAATTATTCATAAATATGGTACTGACAAAACAATAGAAACTTAAGTATTATCTTAACAAATATGGTCTGAAGTTTTGAATAAGTCAGTATTTTGTTGGGTATCCTTTGTTTTTAAGTACTGCTTCACAACGACGATACATTGAACCAATTAAAGAGTCAATAGTCTCTTTTGAAATATTTTGCCATTCCCTTATAACCACATCCGATAAATTTTCCTTTTTGATGTAATTTTGAGTCCGTATTTTGCGATCTACTATTTCCCATAGATTTTTTATGGGATTGAGATCTGGTGATTGGGCAGGCCACATCAAAATACGTACATTGGATTGTAACCACTCGGTTACAACCCTAGAGGTGTGTTTGTTTGTATCTTTTATAATATGAATTGAACCCATACCTTGGCCTGAAAAACATCCCTAGACCATAATATTGCCACCACCAAACTTAACTGTCTTGTTAGTACATTTTGGATCCAATCTCTTTCCCTTTGGTCGTCTTACAAATGTTCTCCCATTAAATTTGGACTCATCCGAAAATAGGACAGTATTCCATGTTGTCTTGTCCAATTTAAATGATCTCTGGCAAATTGAATTCGAGCTAAGCGATTCCTTTTAGAAATAAGAGGTTTTTTTACAGGACGATAACAACCGAGACCAGCCTCATTTACCATGCGGCTAACTGTTCGAATACTAATTTCCAATTTTAGATTATTTATTACCTCCCGAGGAGTAATTTTTGGGCATTTCTTAAACTCTTGCTATCAGATTATCCTGTCTTTGTATAGTTTTACGAGGTCCTCCTCCAAGATGTTGAGTTTTCACAGTACCTGCACAGAAAAAAGTAAAAATGGGCTTCAATTACGAAATTTTTAATATTAATTAATTTTTAATTGATTTTGCTCCAATCATCAAAATGATAATATTAATAACTAAAATAATTTATAATGTTACGTAAGGGAATAAATTAGGTAATATTGGACAAATGTTAAGATTAAAAATATCAAAATATCATACCATTAAAAATGCATTACAACTAAAATGAAAGAGTACCTAAAATATTAGTACCTATTTCATTAATAAAAATTTTAAAAAGTTTGATTACCTAACGTAATTTTTTCAGGTTGACTGAATATATCACACATATTTATGAAAAAACATAATAAATGTAAGAAAAAGGACTGATTATTTAATTTATACTTCTATATGTGTCAAAAATAGGAGAAAAAAAGAAAGAACATTTTCTATAATATAGGTGTAATTAAGTTGGAATTATGAAGACTTAGGCTTAAAGGGTGTATTTAAAAAAGGCATAAATCTTTCAGTCTTCAGTTCTTTCAATGTTCAATATAAGTGTCTAAATTTATGTTGGTACACCATGCAAATGCAAAATAATTTTTTTCTTTATCGAGATTTAACATAATCGATATCTCCGGTGCTGGTATTATCTGTGTATCAAATTTCATTAAAATCGGACCAGTCGTTTGGGAATTTAAAAAAAAGTAGGTGTAAAATGTGGGCGTTGAGTCTGATCATAATCGGTCTGATCAACCAAAGCGCAAAATTGAACAAAAAATAGTTTTTTAAAGTGAACGTGAAATGTGGGCGTAACGCCCAATGGAGATCTTACATAGTGTGTCAAATTTCGTGAAAATCGTAGTAGCAGTTTAAGAGTTTTAAAAAGTGGGCGTGACATACAACCCATTTCTTACATAGTTTATAACGACCACCGGCACTTTTACTATCTGTGTGTCAAATTTCGTGAAAATCGGTGCAGCCGTTTAAGAGTTTTAAAAAAGAGGGCGCGGACTGTGGGCGTAACATCCAATCGAGATCTCACATAGCCTATAACAACTACCGACAGTGGTACAATCTGTATGTCGAATTTCGTGAAAATCGGTGCAGTCGTTTATGAGTTTTAAAAAAGTGGGCGTAAAATGTGAGCGTGGCAGCCGATCGAGATCTTACATAGCCTATAACCACCTCCCGCACTGGTACTATCTGTGTGTCAAATTTCGTGAAAATCGGTTTTGCCGTTTAAGCGTGCTTTTTTTAACACAAGGACGAAGCCTATTGAATTTGGTTATGATCGGCCCATTATTTCACCTAGCCCCCTCCCGGAATAGAGTTTTAACACTTATAGATGCCTTAAAAATAGGAATATTTTAATGATATTTAGCACAAATAAGTTTTATATAAGCACAAAACCGTTTGGCGAATTTCATGAAGATCGGTTCATAACTTATATAGCTCCCATATAAACTTCTCTCCCGAAAATTACTTTAACGTGCATAAATCTCATACAAATGGTAGTATTATGTTAATATTTAACACAAGTAAGTTTTATATACATAAGTAAAAACAAAATTATGTGGATCGAAATGGTGTGGGGTATCATATGGTCGGGCTTGACCGACTATATCTTATACCAACAATAAAATGTAGACATACATATATATGTATGTGTGTATGCAAGAACATTTATGAACAACCTCTTTGCACACATTGTGAAGGTGTTTTGCCACACAAGAATTAGTACCGGACTTCGTTTTTAAAGAAATCAAGGGAATTTTTACAGAGGGCAAAAAGGATTATGTTTAAAGTTTGTTCGGAGGCATTCAGAAAGGTCTGTTAGGAGGAAGCACAACATAGTTTCCTGCTGGGCTTGTATGCTTTGTTTTTTTTTTTTTTTTTTTTTGCCACACCACTTGTACCACTTGTATACGACAAATGCTTTGAACACATGGATTTGCAGTCGCTCATACACACTACGCACTTGCTTTGCTTCGGGCAGCGAACAGTACGAACAGTATTTATTGTTGTTTTTGTACATGTTGGCTATGATCAACACACTTGAATAGCAAGTGGATTTGCTTTTCAAATCATCTTACGCAGGGGTTTATTGCCTACACAAAAAACAAAAACGTCAATAACAGTCGTTACAATGCTTATGTCATGATTTTAACATTGTATTGTCATTGGAAGGAAGTACTCAGTGGTGAAAAAGAGCTGCAGAAGTTCTTTTTTTAACCCATGGCTGTCATTGGTAGGATGTTATTCTTTTATACTTCTTGTTCATTGCTTTTGAAGCACTTCTCTTAAAACTATGTTTATAGAATTTTTTAATTAAAATTCTGTTTTTGCCCTATTAAATAATTATAAAAATGCTTTAAAATTTGTAAAATTTTATTTATTTTAAATTTTTTTGGAAGTAATTATTAAGAACTTCCAAAAAAAGTTTAAAATATGCACTTTGTTCCACTTTTGAAGTAGTGAAAATGTTTTTTTGGAAGAACTTCATCGTTTTTTGCTGGGTGTTTGTGTGTGTATTTATATTGTTAACAGATTTGTTTTAGTTTTTGGCCCATAACTCTGTTGATTATGAGCGAATTTGGTTTATTAAAAAAACCGAAATTTTATAAAAATATTTATAACCGATCTATATAAAAATAAAAATCTATAGCTTAAACAAGGGCTTAAAAAAAATCAAAAATGCGTTTTGCCCGATATCTCAATTACTATTGAGCCGATTTATTTAATTTTTTTTAGCAAAAAAAAAAAAAAAATCAGGAAAAAATGTCCGAGCCTTCTTTGCAAAAATCCGTAGTATATACAGAGGCTTCAGAAACTGGAAAACCGGTTCTAAAAACCGGTTTTTTAAGCATATCTCCGCAATGTATGAACCGATCTTGCTGAATTTTAGTAGCAAAATTCTCGAAAAGATTTCCGATCGTTTGATATATATATTATACAAGCCAGTTATCGGTGGCCTTCATAAACGCCATTTCAACCGACACACGGACGGACATGGTCCTATCGTCATCATTTCTTACAAGGATCCCGAAAATATAAACTTTTTTGCTCTCCGACGAAAATTGTGGAAATTAGGAATTGAATGTCAAACTTATATATACCCTTTACACCTGTGGTGAAGGGTATAATAATGTAGAGAAAAAAAAAATTTAATTTATTTTTGAACTTTGTTAAAGCTTTGTTTTTTTGTACATTTAGCTTTTATGAACTCTCATTGAGTTTATACAAGTTTTTATATGTATAGACAAATTTAGCTTTTCAAAAATATGAATATTCTTTGGTAGTAGTTTGTTGATCAGGGATGATAAATTCGGTACAATTATACTTTTTTTAATACAATTGGCTCTTCGAAAATACAGAATTGTGTTTATAAACCGGTTAACGGAAAAACAGGTTTATTATCCTAATTTCGGTTTTTGCCGAACCGGTTATTTTAAATTGTTCAATATCGGTTAACCAGTTTATCCGGTTTTTTCCAATCGATTAACCGGTATTAAAAATTTGATAAAAATATTACTGGATTAATCTTTTTGTTAAAATTTTCCGAAATTAAAATAAGGAAAAATGTTTTGGAAGAATTAAGGACTTTTTTGTTTTAAATAACGAGTAATCAGGTGATATTGTTATATATTCAAAATATTTAAAAAATATGCACTGAACCAAAAAGGTACATAAATACAATGAAAAAGTTCATTGTTACAATGAATTTGTGCACTAATTTTGACCCTATGTACAGGTTCATTGAAACAATGTATTACCATACATTAATATTAAAATTCAATGTACAAGTTCATTGATTACATTTATTCTTACATTGAATCAATGAACACGTTCATTAAATGAAATAAATAATTCCAGTGAACAGTACATTGATTTCAATGAACTCATATTTTGTCCCAATGAAACTATACATTGAAAATGTATTATAATAGGCTTGTTCTGTATTTCTGGTTTTTATTTTATTTTAAATTAAATGATTAAATTATATGATATTGAGTTAATATAAGCAAAAATTAAATATAAATATAAAAATATTACATTTCACTAAAAAATTTAAGTAAACAAAATTCATGTTACAGATGTGATCGTGTTTGCTTTGTCATTTATAATAATATAGTAGTTCCTGTTGTCCTCTATATTGCTCAATGATGGTATGGAATATCCATTTAGACGCCACATTAATATAACAACAGCATTATTCTGAACAAAAAAAGTTTATAAATAAAATTATTAAAATTCGTTCAATTGCTTAAAATATTTGAACTAGTTACCTTTAAATTTTTTTGTCTATAGAAATTCCCAAATGTAGCATCCAAATCTTGATCAGTCTGTAATATATTTTTATTAAGAATTCAATTAAAATATTTCATATATTTATGTATACTTACGAATAGAATCCTCTTGGTTTTGAAATCACAATATTTTTTGAAACCCTAGTATTTGAGGCTAATAACACATTCTTCTGTGTCTTAGTGGTTTTATCTACATAAATATAAATGAAATATTTAAAAACGGTTTAAAATCATAAACATTATTAAACTTACGTATTAGGAAGGCTAGTCTCCAAATTCTTTTTGGTAATTAATTTAATTTGGTGTATTCAATTATGCTGCTCGACTTCTTCTTTGCGAATAAATTGTATTTATGTATTTTAATAATTCGATTTATAACTTATTTACTTTTTAATTATTTTCGTTTTTAACACAACACAGATTTTTTTTATTTTTTGTCTTTTATTTAAAACGCGTCATTTCTTGTTAAGAGATAAAAGAAAACTGAGTTGTATTTGTTTTCGTTTTACTTTATTTCCCATTAGAACGCATTTATTTTAATATAATTTAATGAAATATTTCATTGATTCAATGCTTTTGTTCATTATGTAATGCTTCTTCTTAATTAAATCAATGTATTAGTACATTGAATAAATTAATTCAATGAACTAATACATTAAATCAAATAACTGATTTACTTATTGTATTAAGAAGTAAATTTAATGAATGGTTTCAATGTAATGTTAATAATAGCGTTAATTTTTTCATTGAATTTTAATGAATATTTTCATTGAGGCAATGAATTCGTACATTAAGTTAATAAATTCATGGAAAAAATTTATGAATTTCATTTAATGTAATTCATTCATTGAAATTACTTTTTTCAGTGTGTATATCTAAAATATCTATAATATCTGATTTTATCAGATAAGTAATCAAGCACTCCATAAAAAAAAACTGCTAGAGAAATTTTCTAATAGAAAAAATTATAATAATTAAATTTACATACTTACATATGTATAGAAAAAAATTTGATACCAGGAAAAAAGCAATAAGTTTTTGTATAAAATAAAACTTTTAACACTTCTAAAGAAGTAAAAATAAACGTCTTTTTAGCAGGAAAAATTTTACCAATTAAAACGTATTTTTATAAAAATTTTATTAAAATTTGTTCAAAAGAAAATTTGAAAAAATCCTAAAAAGTTAATTCTTTCAGTTCTGAAGCTTTTTTTATTTGAGCTGTTTTAGAATTACCATTATTTTATCGTATTCTTTAATAAAAAAAAGAGCTGATTTAAAAAAAAAAAAAACGTTACAATAAAAAATTTTAATTCGTTATAAAGCTTTTAAAAATTTGCTAAATACCAAGCAAGAAATTGTTTATATAAATTGTGTTCAAAATAACTAGTAAAGGCTAAAAAAGTATTGTATACTTTCGAATTAGACATTTACAAGGAACGATTTTCATTATGTTGTGTCTTAAAGCTGAAGGTGCATTTTTTTAACCAAAAATATTTTTATTAAACTTCTAATTACATTATTTATTTAAATGTTGGTTAACCGGTTTTTTAGTAGACGGTTAACCGAAAAACCGGTTTTTAATTGTAGCCAAATTTCCGTTAACCGTCAAACCGGTTTTTTGAAAAGTCGATTTTTTATGAACACTAGTACAGAAGTACTCCAGTGATTACATTTTAATGAAATAAAAGTTCTTTAAACAAATTTTGGATTCCTTTAGAAGTTATTTTATGACTAGCTAAAATTTGTTTTAATACAATTAAATGTATGCATAGAAATTTTTAATCTAAATGGTTAAAAATGATATGCTTAAAAAAGGATTACCTGAATGTTATCCTTTTTGAAGTGACTTTTAAATATTTTATCTAAAATCGGACATAATTTCGACAAAGCAAAAACGTTTTTATATCCATTACTTAACAGTGAAATGTTTAGTTTTCCTATGAATTTTCTTTTTTGCTTCTAAACTTTTGATGCAATTTTCCGAACTTTACTACTAAATCGAAGTTCAAACAAATCCTCAAATCATTTATAGTGTAGTAGACAGTTTATACCTTAATCTCTGCATTCAAGTATACGCTCTGTCGTTACGTCTTCATTTAACACTTTTATCAATTTATCACGGCATAATCAAACTTTTCATGACCAACTTGAACAATATTTAATAGCTCGAAAAATTGTTTATTCAATTGGTTTTGGATCTAAAATAATAATGCTGCTAATTTTAAGAACTAAAATTAAATTTTCCAAAGATCAAAAATATTGTAGTTTTGGATAAAACAAGTTGTTAATATTATGTAATATGTAGATATTATAATATGTAAAAAATTCAAATATCCAAATTTTTTCGTAAAAAATTGCAAAATTATGGACATTTTTGGATTTGATTCTAAATCTGTGGGAACATCGATACTTTTCATTTTGGGGCCACTCTAATGTACATATATGTATCTTCCTTTTTAAGATGACCCGAGTTTGCATCGTTTTGAATTTGAGTGGAAGAAACTTAAAACAACATCAATGATAGTTTATTTCTTTTATTAGAAACATAGAATTTCATATATTTTACAAATTTAACGTTAAACTTGTTTACATAAATTTATACACAAAGTATTGAACAGTGGTCGAAAACACTGATCCAGCGATATTTAATTCAAATTTTGAAATGTTTATATACTTTTTATTATTGATTGGCTATACTCCATTGCGTAAATTAACATTTTTATTTTTGTTTTATTTTAAATATTCGGACAGCTGTAAGTAAGCAGTCAAAAATAACATATGTTGATCGTTTATTGGTTTCTTATACAAATTAATTAACTTTTAAATTCTACTAGCTAATAAAATACGGGTTTTCAGTTTTTATTCTGTTTTTTATTAAAATATATATTTGTATACCCTTCACCACAGGTGTAAAGGGTATATATAAGTTTGTCATTCCGTTTGTAATTTCCACAATTTTCGTCGGAGAGCAAAAAAGTTTATATTTTCGGGATCCTTGTAAGAAATGATGACGATAGGACCATGTCCGTCCGTGTGTCGGTTGAAATGGCGTTTATGAAGCCCACCGATAACTGGCATATATAATGTATATATTAAACGATCGGAAATCCTTTCGAGAATTTTGCTATTGAAATTCAGCAAGATCGGTTCATAAATTGCGAAGATATGCTTAAAAAAGCGGTTTTTTGAACCTGTTTTTTAGTTTCTGAATCCTCTGCATATACTAGGGACTTCGTTTTTGCAAAGAGGGCTCGAACAATCTTTTTTAATTTTTTTTGCTAAAAAAATTAAATAAATCGGTTCATAATAACTGAGATATTGGGCAAAACGCATTTTTGGCTTTTTTGAAGCCCTTGTTTAAGCTATAGATTTTTATTTTCAAAAATTATATTCGGTCATAAATATTTTTATGAAATTTCGGTTTTTTTAATAAACCAAATTGGTTCATAATCAACAGAGTTATTGGCCAAAAACTAAAACAAATCTGTTAAGAGTATAAATACACACGCAAACATGTTTTTTGTATAGGCAAGTAGTTTAGTTAGCAACAGCACTAATATAATGAATAACAGTTTTGTTGTTGTTCTTTGTATATGCAGTCAGTTTGTATATGCACACATACAAAAATAAATAAATATGGAATTGTTGTTGCTTATTTTTTAAAAGCAAAGCTTGCTATGATTGTTTTTTTTCGTATTCAAATTTTCGTAGTTTGGAAAAAAATTTAGATTTATAAATGTGAAATAATGAAAGCATACGTTATGGCGAAAATTTAGTTATTTGTCGGTAAGTTGCACAGTGCTTTGTTTCATAGACAAAAATCAAAATTAAAACATTTTTCAAATTGAGTTCAAATATACGTTTTTGGAAAGGTAACAATATAGATCATATAATTTAAAAATATTTTTTGGAAAAAGTTATTATTTTGAGAATTTAAAGCCAATATTAATGAACCAAAAAGCTGGTTTTAAACTGTTTTAGAAAAAAAAATTACCAAAAAATAATTTTTTGATGAAATGCGTCGAAGTTTCGTTTTTTCAATACCTCAGAATATTGGTAAATTAAAACTATTATTATCTTTTAAATATAGTGCTTTGAATATATATATATATATATATATATATATATATATATATATATATATATATATATATATATATATATATATATATATATATATATATATATATATATATATATATATATTATTGCTCAAATTTACACATATTTTTTACTTAAAACCTGAAAATTCCTTAAATTTAATGAAGGATATAAAAAAATTATACAATTTTTTTTTTACGGTTTATGTAAGTTTTTACAGTTATTTAACAGATTAAACAATAGTTAGAGCCTATTTTTTTCCACAACTTAAAAAAAAAAGTTAAATTGAAAAAGTGTCTGATTTTCCGTTTTTACTTCAATTTCAAAGAGTTCTCAATGATGACGTATTTTATTTTGCTAAATTGAAATAAAATAATTATGAAAATTATTTCGAAATTTAAAAAACAACTAAGGAATAGAAAAATATGTATATTTTTTAGACCTGATATATTACGTTAAAAATCCTCCAGATGGCGCTAATTATAGAGCATTTTTAAATTTTAACATAAAAATTACATGAGTTCGATGGAATATTAAAAACAAATTATAAAATTTTTTTGCTTGATTCTAAAATTTAGTAAATTTTGTTTTTTAATATATAAAAGAAGAATTACTTCCCATTTTTTGCCACAACTAACAAAAAAAATAATAATTCAAAAAATTTATAAATTTCCTTTTATTATAAAAAAGCCAAAAATTGTTTATGTTGAAATACTTTGTGTTGTTAAATTGACATTGACTTAAAATTTAATAAAATATTGAAAACTAAAAAAAAAATTTGTACCGGAAATCGGGCGAAATTAGGCAATTAATGATTTACTCAACATAAAATGTGGGTGCAGAAATTAAAATAATATTTAAAAATTATAGGGCTTGGTGGAGGTAGATATGCCCTTGCTCCTATTAAGTAGAATATTGTCTGACCCATAAAAAACCCATTTCCAATAGCTATCATAAATTTTTGTTCTGTTTTGACCAGTATTTTGCAAGAAAATGCGTTTTTCACATTTTAGAATATATGGGAGGTAGGCGTGTTCTTGCTCCGATTTTTTCAAAACTTGTATATATATTTACTCTGTGTCTAAAAAAATATATATATGTGCCAAGTTTCAATTTTCTGCGGCACCTCCTTCTATTTTTATAAAATTAAAAACGGTGCATTAGCCAGAAATGCGTTTTTCTCATTTCAGGATATATGGGTGTTCCAGTTTCGATTTAAATGAAAATTGGCAGAAACATAAATAATCTATATAAATAAATCTATATATATATAAATAATCTGTAATCACAAATTTTGGTGGAATTCTAACCAGTATCCACGCAGTAAATCCGTTTTTATACCCTTCACCACAGGTGTAAAGGGTATATATAAGTTTGTCATTCCGTTTGTAATTTCCACAATTTTCGTCGGAGAGCAAAAAAGTTTATATTTTCGGAATCCTTGTAAGAAGCGATGACGATTGGACCATGTCCGTCCGTCCGTCCGTCCGTCCGTGTGTCGGTTGAAATGGCGTTTATGAAGCCCACCGATAACTGACATATATAATATGTATGTCAAACGATCGGAAATGCTTTCGAGAATTTTGCTATTGGAATTCAGCAAGATAGGTTCATACAATGCGGATATATGTTCAAAAAACCGGTTTTTTGAACCGGTTTTCCAGTTTCTGAAGCCTCTGTATACACTACGGCAGGGGTTCTCACAAGATCTTGCTTCGCGACCCCCTTTTGACATTACAATGGAAGCGCCACCCACTACAACTTTGACTGGTTTCAAAAATCAGATAAAATAATTTAAAAATAACATTAATAATTGCGATATTGTTTTTGCTTCATGCTATCTTTAATATTAAGAGACTTTTTCGCAAAATGCGAACACAAAAGTTCAATTCATTTTTTTGGTGGACAAAAGAGCGAGTTCCACATAAAAATGTATGTATGTTGATGAAAATTGTTCTAATACTTCCAGGACTTCGGAGCTAACAAGCGGATAAACTTTACTATATTTCAACTAAAATTATTCTAAAATCTGCTGATTTAAAATAAAAAATTAAGACATTAGTTACAATTTTAGAAGTAAGAACAACTTTTCTTCTTCAATGTCATAACCAGACTCCTTTATTTTACAAAATAGCTTGCTTATATACTAGTTTCTTATACTATGCTTACTTGAGTACACTAACAATTCTTATACATAAAAACAACAGAAAGTTCTCGTATGCTTAAGTGCAAAACAAATTAAAAACAGTTATACAACTTCTATAGCCTATGCATAAAAAATAATAATAAAGTTCTTACGAGAATACCTATACATAAAAAACAAAAATAAAGCACCATATACAACAACAAAACTCACTACAAAGTCCTTATGGCAAAAACTATATATAAAAAACAAAAATAAAGTCGGGAGTGCAAAAACAATGCTGTTGAGATTTCTATGACTAAACGTATTTACAAAAAACAAATATAAATGCTTACGTATAAAAAACAAGAATGGTATTCAAAAGTCGTTACACTACTGTTAGGAATTTATGGTATTTACATAAACAAATTTGACGGTTACACTACAGTTGGATATTAATGATATAATGTATAATGATCATTAATACTATATACTGCTATACAATTTAACTCTTTTTGAAATGAATCTGTTATTTTATCGATAGTCATATTGAAAGGGCTTTTCCGTCTTTGAGTTGTAAAGATGTTTAAGCAAAATTTCTTTTTATAGCGCGCACATTTTTCTGCGAAAAAAGTTTTTAATAATATTATTCCACAGGATGTATGTAATTCTATAGTTAAAATTCGGAAAGAGCATTAAAACGCCTTTATGAAAAAAGTTTTTGGCATAATAAACATAAAAAAAAATAAAAGTAGGGTTTCATTTTAAAAATTAAATTGCAAAAAAATTAAAGTGAACTATTTATCTTTGTAATTAAATGTTTTCCTTGTCACATCTAAGTTTTATTTATATTATGTCATTCTGCATCACTTCCTTCATTTGATCACAATATTATGTTAGATAAGAATAACATCAAACATATTATTTTCAATAGATGCACGTGTTTCCTGATTGGTTTTCTAGCAGCTAATGTAAGCTTAAAAAATCTTTACTTTTGTCTTTAATTTAGGGATGTTTTGTATAGATTCTTTCCTTTTTTAAATAAGGACTGCGCACGAAAAAATCCGTGCATGCTCTTGGGCTTATAGCTTTTGATGTGGTGAAAAATTAATAATTTTGTTAACTGTTTTGTATTTGCCATTATGCTTACTTACCATGTGCTAAGTTTCATGGTAATAGCAAAATTGTTTTTTCTTAAAATGGAAGTTTAACAAAAAACATATATTTAAAATTTTTCATGAAGTCTTACATTGGTCATATAAAATAATTGCAAGGAAGGCTATTGTGCTGAAGAATACAGTTTCTTAGGTCATAATATTATACAAAAAAGTCATGATCACTGAATGGTAACCTGGTAGTGGAAGATAAATAATATCTTCAGGCTGTAGGACTCAGGCAAAATAGAAAGGATTTTGTGAGAAATTCACCTCATCTCAGAAAGAAAAGTGTCACAAAAAGTTAAAAGTTAATAAAAAATAACATGAAAGCTCCTCAGACGAATTTTTTCAGAAATTTTGTTTCTGTATAGTAGACGATGAAACGTTGGTACAGGGTGACTTTTTTTCAACTTCCTAACCAGGAATTCTATGTCGCAGATGCTAGAGGGATTATTGCAGAAAAATTTCGTGTATCAAAAAAATCAAAATTTCCAACAAAGTTTTTGAATTGGAAAGTCATACGCATACGCTGGAATGAAGCACTTCATTCTTAAAATATGGTTGCATTAACACAGAAATTTACGAGAATGAGTGCCTTTGGAAAAGACTTCCCCCTTTCCTAATAAAATTCAGTATATCTCCTGCTTTCTGGCTTATTCCCGCTTTTTCTCATTACAACAACAAAACAATGGAGTTGTAACAAAGAAATTGTAAGAGTTTGTACCGATAGAGGCTAATCCATCAAATTGACCGAAACTCCGTGCAATTGAAAGATATTGGATTCTAGTAAAAAATAATTTAAAGGACATTAAAAGCTTAAAATGAAACGGAGTTTAAAAATAAATGGACTTATTCGAGCAAAAAAGTGACCGAAAAACAACAAAACCCTTAATTAGAATAATTCTGGAAAATATCAGATATTTCCTTAAAATCCAACAGGAACTAATTTATTCTTTTATGTTTAGAACATAACAGTCATTAATAAAAATATCACTTTAAAAAAATTCGCCCACTGGTTTGCATGCAAGGATTTTTTCGTGCGCAGTCCTTAGTTTCATGCTTTCATTGGAATTCTTATTTAAACTTCTACATAATATTTATATTAAAAAATTGTGAGTTTAAGAATATTTTTCAGGATCTCTTCGCGACCCCCCACGAAAGTCCTTACGGACCCCTTGTGGGTCGCGGACTCCCATTTGAGAACCGTTGCACTACGGACTTCGTTTTTACAAAGAATTCTCGGACATTTTTTTCTGAATTTTTGTTCTGAAATAATGAAATAAATCGGTTCGGTAATAACTGAGATATCGGACAAAACGCATTTTTTATTTTTTGAAGCCTTGGTTTAAGCTATAGATTTTTATTTTTATACAGATCGGTCACAAATATTTTTATAAAATTTCGGTTTTTTTGAATCAGGAAGATCGGTTTATAAATGGTGGAGATATGCTTTAAAAACCGGTTTTTAGAACCGGTTTTTTAGTTTCTGAAGCCTCTGCATATACCAGGGACTTCAAATTTTTAAAGGGGGCTCGAAAATTATTTTCTGAATTTTTGTTCTGAAAAAATTAAATAAATCGGTTCAGTAATAACTGAGATATCGGGGAAAACGATTTTTTTATTTTTGAAACCCTTGTTCAAGCTACAGATTTTTATTTTTATATAGATCAGTCATAAATATTTTTATAAAATTTCGGTTTTTTTAATAAACCAAATTTGTTCATAATCAACAGAGTTATGGCCCAAAAACAAATCTGTTAAGAATATAAATACACCAACAAACATGTATATTAAGCATTGTAATGACTATTAGTGACGTTTTTTGTTTTTTGTATAGACAAGTAGTGTAGTTATCAACAGCAGTAATATGATGAATAACAGTGTTGTTGTTGTTGTACAAAAATAAATAGATATGGAATTGTAGTTGTTTATTTTTAAAAACTAAAACATATCTGTTAAGAATATACATAAATACATACACAAACATGTATATTAAGCATTGTAATGATTATTAGTGACGTTTTTTGTTTTTTGTATAGACAAGTAGTTTAGTTAGCAACAGCAGTAATATAATGAATAACAGTGTTGTTGTTGTTCTTTGTGTATTCAGTCAGTTTGTACATACAAAAATAAATATATATGGAATTGTTGTTGTTTCTTTTTTAAAAGCAAAGCCTGTTATGATTGTTTTTTTTTTTTCATATTCAAATTTTCGTAGTTTGAAAAAAATTTAGATTTAGAAAATATGCAAGCATACGTTAAGGCGAAAATTTTATTAATTGTCGGTAATATGGTAATATGTTGTCGATAAGATGGTAAGATGGTAATATGGTGAAGGGTATCAAAGATTCGGCACAGCCGAATCTTTTTTCAATTTCATTTAGTTTCAGGATATATGGGAGGTGAGCGAGTCCTTGCTCCGATTAAAAAATAAATTAGAAGACGTGTAAGCAATCTATTTTTAATGGCTGGCACAAATTTTTGTCAAAGTTCAGACCAGTATTTTAGAAAAAATTTAGTTTTTTAACTTCAGGATATATGGGAGGTAGGCGTGTCCTTGCGCCAATTATTTCAAAACTTCGTATTTATTCATTCTAAGCCTAAAGTAATATGTGTACCAAGTTTCAATTTGCTACGATAACTCCTTCTATTTTTGTCCCATCGTTGTATGGGATCAAAGCACTATGAGATGGTGAAGGGTATCAAAGATTCGGCTCAGCCGAATCTTTTTTTAATTTCATTTATTATTGGTTTTTTATTTTAATATATAGAATTGTATATTTGGGTATTAAATATATATTTATGATTTATTATCGATATTTTAGAGTTTTTCCTGTGTTTTTAGTTTATTTTCAATTAATGTGCTTGTTTTTGTTTTTATTATATAAAGGTTATTTTCAGATAAATTTTCTTGTTTTTTTATGAAACTCTAACTTTTATTGTTATCTAAGTCAAAAGAAAAAAATTAAAAATTACAAATATGAATGAAACAAGGAAAAAAATCAATGTAAATTTGTCTTCTTTTACTTCTTCTCATTGATTACTAGGGTCACATGAGTTTTTTATATCATAATATGTAACAGAGAGTGTCAAATTCGATGGCTGAAGAGAGTTGTTAAACCTTAAACAAGGGGTAAACCAGCGTTGCCATAACAGCATTTAAAGTGCAATTCTAGCACTTATTTTTCGGGTACTGCACCTTTTTTGCGAAAAAAGGTGCTAGATGCTTTTTAGCACCTTTTTATACTTTTTTGTAAATAAAATGAATTTTTTAGCTTTAAAAGTGCATTTCTAGCACTTATTTTTGGTTTTTGCACTTTAATTTTAATTATAGATAAATAAAGCACAAAATAGCTCAAAATATCTTTGTATAGTTTACCGATCAAATCTTTTTTTGAGAACTCCAAAACTAATTGTCTTAAGATGTGGTCAGCAGGGATGTCAGATATTTTTGAGCCTCTGTCGCCAAATTGTTAATAAGAAATCGCCAAAAATCGCCAAATTCAATTTTTATTTTTTTTTTTAAGAGAAACTAAAACATTAACTAAAACTTTTAGTGCTTCAAATTACATATAACTTTAAAATGTAAATTCATCTTCAACAAAGTCAATGACAATTGCTGTAGCTAATAAATAAAATTACAAATTTAGGGTCATTTTAGCACTTTTAGCAGAATGATTCTAACATTATATAATGAACATTTGTCCTATTAAACTTATAAATTGTTTCAAAGAAGTAATTTATTCATGAACGTTTTCTTCTCATTGTGACCTATAAAATCTTAATATACATATTTGAAAGATGATTGAAAATAAATTATCAAACATTTATTGAAGTTATTTATAAATTAAGGATCTTTATTTTGTTAGTCGGGATTCATACACACAAATTTCTCTTGCTGTAATTCTGTGTTCGTAGACGAGAATGTAAGCTTAGTATTCCCTTCTCCTCTCTCCTACGAACTCAGAATTGAAGCAAGAAAAATTCCTGTGTATGAATCCCGATATAGATCATGGGGTTCTTACAAGCTCTTGCTTCGTTACCCAATTGAGATGTTACAATTTGAAAACGACCCACAGGCATATTGTAGTAGCAAATTAATTGTATCCTAAGAAACTAAAATCTTTGAAATTTGAAAATTTAAACATATATATTAAAATACGTATGTTGAATTTCAAGTTTGAATTTAAACTTAGTATTCATTTGAAAAAAATTCTCAATCTAAATAATTCTTAATCCAAAAGTAAATTAATACTTAATGAAAAATATTAATGGTATTTTCTCTATTTAATATAAAATGCTTTTGTTAAATCAAGCTACATTTAAGAAAATACTGAAAACATTTGATTTCAATTAATTACAAATTTAAGATAAATCCTTTGTGTTTAAAGAAGTGTTTGAAAAATTGCTATTAAATGTCTTGATCTAATGACGAAATATTATCAATTTTTTTCACGATTTGCTAAAATTACCAGGATGATAATAAAAAGCACAAAGAATAATTTTCGAGTTTTTGCTCTATATGAATGTCTTTAAATACTCTGTAGCTTTAATTAGTAACTTATTATTTTATAAGTACGAAGAAATAAATAAATGTTATATAAGTGTAGTCTCTTTAAAGAAATACTTTTAATTTTATGTTCAAACAAAAGGTCTTCGCGACCACCAAACAATCATTGTACGGACCCCTTGATAGAAAAATAGTAAGAAAACGTAATAATTTTACTCCACGAATGTCTATTTAATAAAATTTAAAAAAAATAGCCAAATAAATCGCCACCTTGTTAAAAATCGCCATGTCGCCAAACGAAAAATTCAGTCGCCAGGAGCAATTAAAAATCGCCACGTTTGGCGAAAAATCGCCACATCTGTCAGCCCTGGTGGTCAGACTTGACAAAATGACGTAACTACTATAAAAATATTTTCTGACTTCTCCATTTTAAAGGAAACATTTTTTACTAATTATTATTCATAGCTGACATTTTACCAAATTTAGAACGATGCTGTTTTTTTCATACAAAACATTTACAATATCTAACAACTGTGAACAATTATTTGTAAAAGTAGTGGTTGCACAATTTTGGTAAAAACTTTGACAAATGTTTACAATGTTTTAGAAAAATACCGATTATTAGGTCAGCATACGGAAAAATAAAAGAAGTAAACCCATCTCTTACATAGGGAATAAAATATGTTATCCAATACACGAATTAAAAAGTCTTTTGACCTAAAAACGTAAAAAAGATATGAACCCAATATTTTTATAAGCTAAATTTTATATTCCAGTTCTTCATGCGCAGTGCTTATATTTCTATAAATTTATGTTCTTATTTTATTTTAAAAAAATTATTTAAAATTATTTAATACATTTTTCAATAAGACATACTTAGGTATGAAATTTACTGTGGTCCAAAAAATAATGAGAATGATTTGTTCCTTTAGAATTAATAATATGAGCAATATAATGTGCGTAAACCATACAAATTAAGAAAGAAATTGTGAATATATGCATAAATAACAAAAATGTTTATTCTAATTACTTAATTTAATTTAGCACTTTTTTCTAAAGAATTGCACTTTTTAACAATCATTTAGCACTTATTTTTCCTAAATTGCACTTTTTTAATAGCCATTTAGCACTTTTTCTCAGAGAAGTTCTGGCAACACTGGGGTAAACCATAGTATAATAGTGTACTCGCACATCTACAAAAACAACAACTGCTTCTATTTTGTTAGTGTAAAACTACTGCCCACAATGTCAAAATGCTTTGAACGATTATTGCAGGAGTTGCAATGAAGAGACGGAAGAGGAAACGGTTTTTCACCTTCTCTGTGACTGTCCAGCTTTATCGGAGCTTAAATCGAACCTGTTAGGATCTAGCGTCCTTAATTTGGGTGTCTTATCGAATATTAATACTAGGTCACTCCTTAAATACTACGTGTACTCCTTCCGTTCAGGAACGGGATGGTTTGGCGCGACAACAACACTGCAGGATTAACATTGTTTTCCTGTCATAGGGTAACACAACGGGACCAGACATTGATGGACCCACGTGAGATGTCTCGGAGAGACACTGCCCAAGCAACCTAACCTAACCTATCTATCCGAATCAAACATTTTACTAAAAGATGGCATCGATTTGTTAGTGCATATTTTTGCATATTTTTCATTTTTTATTTATTTTTTGTTAAAATCTTTTTTTATATTTCTCATTTTGAGGTAAAATGCAAGCACCCAAAAATTTTTATTTTTTAATAAAAATATCCATCATGATGAAAATAAAAAAATAAAATAAATATCTTTAAAAATATATATTAGAATGAAAAAATTTCTAATGATTGTTTTTTTATTCATAATTTTGTTTTGTTTCAAAAATATTCTTTTCAATGAAATTGTTGTTGTTTAAAATTTGTTCATCCGATAAAAAAAAAAATGTTAAATAATTTTATACTTTTGTAATAAAAAATATTTATATTTTTTACTTCGATCATGATGAAAAAAATTAAACTATTGATGAAAATATTATTATTTTTTGAACATTGAATATTGTTTTTCGACTCAAATGAAAATAAAAAGATTGTTTTTTTTTAGTATTAAAATCCGGTCCCTGGTAAAATCTGCACACAGAACAGTTGTTCTAGCGATTTTTAATACTTATTTTCCGGTTACAACAAGTTATTCACACTGTCGTCATTTTAATTTTTCTTTCTGAAACTATTACTAGAGGGTTTCGATTCATTAAGTACTCAAATCAGTTTAATAGAGTGCTATTGCAAAAATCGAAGCTGCAAGCTGTTATTAAAAAAAATTATTTGAGAAAATGTAAAAAATTTCAGAATCAATTACTTTACGTTCAGATGATGTTTAGTGTTTAGAAGAATACTCTTCTTCTGAACTACAATTATTTAAATACGCTCCTATCACTACTGTTGACGTTGAAATATCATTTCCTATGTATGTACGCCAAAATAGACTACATTTGACAACTTAGTAAAAAATATGTTTGTGTATATAAATAAAACCTATCTAACTAAGCTTGTATTAAACTCAATCTCACTAATAAAAATGTGATCTTAAGGAGTACAAATTTAAAAAAATACAAATAATTAATATTGATCTTTTAAAACATAGCTTTAACGTTTAAAAATACAAAATGTATTGGATTTCTTAGCTTAAGATGGATGATTTTTGTTTTTTCTTATAGAATAACTTATATTTTTTTTATTTAATAAATATTAAAAAATAAATGCATATTTTTATTTTTTTGGGTATATTTTGAATTTTTAAGTGCATTTTATAGGCGCAAATTTTTTCAAAAATAAATGCATAAAAATCCGCCCCTACTAATAAATCTTATAAGATTTCCTTATTTTCACTCAGTCACAGAGTAATCATGTAGGTACTTTTATTAAACACAATTTTAATGAAATATGTTTTTAAATGTAGAACAACCATCAAAATAACTTCGAAAAAATTATAGTCTTGATATTATCAACAATTTTCAAAATCTCCTGCACAGTTGGTTTTACATCAACTATGGATCTTAAAGCTATAGGTTTAACAATGACAAATTTTTAAAATTTGTCCACGCGAGTAAAAAAAATTCTTAAAAAAAAATAAGTGTTTCCGATATTTAATATTTTCTCGGATGACGATTATACACCGAAAAAAGTCTATGACACATTTTACAAAAAAATATTTCGTAGACAATTCATTCGTAAAATAAAGAAAAATTTCTTATATTTTACGAAAATAAATGTTAGAAAGCTTTTTAACATTTCACAAAATTTTTCGTAGTGGTTTCTTTCGTAATAAATAAATATTTCCGTTTTGAAACAAAGTATAATTTGTAATATTACTTTTTATTTTTGAGGAGAACATATAACAAATTTTTATTTTAAAAAATAATTTAATTAGTTGTATTGTAATTTAAAACATTCTGATTTAAATAATTAAGATATTTTCTATATTTCTGTGTAATTTTGATATAAGATAGTTTTCATATTTTTATACCCTTCACCACAGGTGTAAGGAATATATAAGGAATATACAGGAATATATAAGTTTGTCATTCCGTTTGTAATTTCCACAATTTTCTTTGGAGAGCAAAAAAGTTTATATTTTCGGGATCCTTGTAAGAAGCGATGACGATAGGACCACGTCCGTCCGTCCGTGTGTCGGTTGAAATGGCGTTTATGAAGCAATAACTGGCATATATAATATATATCAAACGATCGGAAATCCTTTCGAGAATTTTTCTATTGAAATTCAGCAAGATCGGTTCATACATTGCGGAGCTATGCTTAAAAACCGGTTTTTTTTAACCGGTTTTCCACTTTCTGAAGCCTCTGTATATACTAGGGATTTTATTTTTGCTCGGACATTTTTTTTCTGAATTTTTGTTCCGAAAAAATGAAATAAATCGGTTCAATAATAACTGAGATATCGGGCAAAACACATTTCTTATTTTTTGAAGCCCTTTTTAAACTATAGATTTTTATTTTTATATATATCGGTCATAAATATTTCTATAAAATTTCGGTTTTTTTGAATCAGCAAGATCGGTTTATAAATGGCGGAGATATGCTTTAAAAACCGGTTTTTTGAACCTGTTTTCCAGTTTCTGAAGCCTCTGTATATACTAGGGATTTTTGTACAGAAGGCTCGGACATTTTTTTTCTGAATTTTTGTTCTGAAAAAATGAAATAAATCGGTTCAGTAGTAACTGAGATATCGGGGAAAACGCATTTTTTATTTTTGAAGCCCTTGTTCAAGCTACAGATTTTTATTTTTATATAGATTAGTCATAAATATTTTTATAAAATTTCGTTTTTTTTAATAAATCAAATTCGTTCATAATCAACAGAGTTATGGCATTGTAATGACTATTAATGACGTTTTTTGGATAGGCAAGTAGTTTAGTTAGCAACAGCACTAATATAATGAATAACAGTGTTGTTGTTCTTTGTATATGCAGTCAGTTTGTATATACACACATAAAAAAATAAATAAATATGGAATTGTTGTTGATTATTTTTTAAAAGTTATGATTATTATTTTTTTTTTTTTTTTTTTTCATATTCAAATTTTCGTAGTTTGAAAAAAATTTTGATTTATAAATGTGAAATAATGAAAGCATACGATAAGGCGAAAATTTAATTTTTTGTTGGTAAGGTGGTGAAAGGATCAAAGATTCGGCACAGCCGAGTCTTTTTTAAATTTCATTTATCATTGAATTTTATTAATTTTGGAGATATATTTGACAAAAAATTAACATTTCCATAGCAATTGTTGATTTCTTAAAACATAGAAACTTATCAACAACACTTTCAAAGCCCCAAAGTGCTAAAATTAAAATAGGTTTATTTGAAAATAGGTTTATTAGAAAACTAATGAACGACGGAATCTTTAAAAAAATATTTTACGTAAAATAAGCCGCCAATGGAGGGATTAATATTACAAAATTAGATTTCGAACATGTTTTAAACATAATTTTCTTTATTCGATATTTTGATATATGAAATTTTTTGTATATGTTATAATTACTTTTGTATTTATAAAAAAAATAAATATTAGTAAAAAATACAAAGTTTATCGTAAAACAATATAAAAATTTCGTAAATAATAAGAAATATATTCGTAAGCATTCGTTTAAATTACACCATCCTTTCCTGGTCCAAAATCACGAATTATTTCGTACATTGTACGTTAACTTTCGTTTATATAAGGCATGGACTTTTTGCGGTGTACTTAGCCTCATGACAAATGTCACAACTCCAAATGATATCTTAAGCCTTCTACGAATATTTGGGAAAAAATAGTCTTTCAAGCACTATTGTGCTCTTTATTCAAAATCTCCAGTTGATTGTCGATTTTAAATATGTCACTCACAAATTAACTTAGTAAATTAACAAAGTAACTATAAAATGCTGAATTTGAGCTAAAATTGGCAACTACAGTAATTGGCATTTACAACGTTATCGCCTGTTTCAAGCTTCCAATAGACTCATCAATATTAGAAAATGTAATGGTATTACGAACACGATCTTTAAAAATTATCTTCGTCTGCTTCCTGTTCTCTGTTCCTTGAGTAAGAACAATTTGATTCCGAAAACAATTTAGTGATTTACAATAGTCGGATTTATTTCGGTATATGATTCTTCGCTATTTACAGCATTTAAAGGTGAATTTGATGAAAGATGAAAAATCATATTATTATATTGCTGGAAAGTGCATCTGCGTCTACGTTATCTCTGTCAGGTTTATAATGAAACTTCGGTGGATATTCCTCAATAAATGCTTTCCATTTTTTTAATTTCTGATATTGCAAATATGAGTGCCTGATGGTCCGTTTAAATTATTATCACCATAAAGATAGTTTCAACAATAGCTAATAACTCTCTTTCATTTACTGCATAACTTTCTTCGGCTGCGGACAAGGTTCTGGATATTATTGTAATCGGACGGTCTCCCTATGACAACACGACACCAATCGCATATGCGGACTCATCAGTGGTAAATTCAAAAAGTTTTTCGAAATCTGGGTAAAGTAGTACAATTTCATTTGAGTCAAATATTTCTTTTGTTTATTAAAGCTTCTACAGCCTCATCATCCAAATTGATTTTAGCGTTTTTCGACTATTTAGCACCTATATGACTGTATACCCCTTGTTGAAACCGTAAAATAATTCGACCGATGTCATAAAAAATTTGGATTTTCCATGAGACTCTAATGTTAGCAATATATAGTTTTCCCAATGTTAATGCAATATCATCAATCAAAAAATATGATATAGTCAATATAAACGTGCCAATTTACTCAGGTAGTATATAATTTAGAGCACGTTGAAATGTACTAGAAGCATTGGGTATCTATCGCTAACTGTCTTTCAGTTTAACTTTTGAAAATCAACTACTAAGCACTTTTCTGGTCTTCCCAAGTCGACAAGACCATTTTTATCAATAACCCAAATGGGATTGTTAAACTCTACCATTTCTTTGTTCACAAAATCTATCATCGCCATAGATAAGAATAATATATTGAATTAACTGGTTCGTCATCCGATGTTCTTAAACTAACTATGACTTTCGAGTTATATGGGAGAGCTTCATTAGGGCTCGCAAAAACGCCTTTAAATTCTTCTAACAGCACAAGAAATTGTCCTCGAGCTGCCTCCGGTATATCACCAGAATCGGTCGAGGTACAGTTCACCCTATTTCCATAAAAAAAATTAACTTCTCTGCGCCACCCTCATATTTCAAAATACCATTTTCCAAATATGCTTTAATGTCGTTAAGATGATTAAAACCTATAATACCGTCAAATATAGTAAGACAAGGAAGTACGAAGAAGTTCGCGACCTTGTTGAACAACCTTACTAGAGTCCAACGATAAACTAAATTTTCATCATGATCTGACTTCAGTAAAATTGGATTCTACTGTCGTTAACATAGGACAAAATGTCCAATTCTCTAATATAGTTTTTTGAGGAACCACTGACCAGCAGAAATTTAAATTTTCATCCCTTGAATTCCCTCTCGACGTAGGGCAATAGGAATCTATGTCTAAAAAATCTGATCCTGCTCAAGATATTCGGGAAAAAGGCCCTCATCCACAACAAGACTTCCATACAAGTTATCCGTCATTTGTTATATTTTTTTAACAAAAAATGTCCTGGTAAAATAGTTGTTAGTGAGTTAGATTCCGACCACTGTTGCCCGATTTGACGATTTTTTCCCCTAATTTGACGATTTTTTCTGAAAGAAAATTCAGAACTATTTTTAAAATTATTTATATATTATTCTTTAAAAGTAAATTAGTTGGTACAAAAATATTATCAATTTAAATAAAAATCTTCTTAAATAATATTATATGGGAACCAATATAATATTATTTTATTACGAAATTTCGAATAAACCCTAAAAATGGCCAAAGGCATTTTAGATGAATTCATTAAAAATTAAATTTTGTATATATTGTAGATAGATTCACAAAAGAACCTATGTGTTTTTTTATAACAAGATAAGATAAATAACTTATTTTGGTTTGAAAGTCATACAAAATTACATACAGGAAACCCTCGATTTACGCAATACTTCATTTACGCAATTTCTTTATAACGCGATTCTAATATTGACCTTTTTTTGAAATACGAGTTTTTATTTATCGCGAACTTGGTATAACGCTTATAAACAATAGTGACAAACTTTGAATTGCGCAAATTACGGAGCGTATTGGAAAGAATTTATTGAAAAAATAGATTATTTAATGAAATAATGGCTACTAAATAAAAAAATGTATATTATAAGCGAAGTGTTGCATAATTGCTTAAATATTTTTTGTAAGATTAAAAAATGGGAAACGGCAAAATATGTAACAAGATTAATAAAAGTGCAATAAGAACAATCCCAAAAATATGTATATATAAATAAGTACACAGAAAAAGCTAAAAATAAATTCAATTATCAAATATGTTAGTAAATAATTCATTCAATTAGCAGCTTTTTTGAATTTGCACCTCTCACCAAAATGATTATATAAGTTACTAAAAACTGTGAAAAATTAAAAACAGAAAAAAATTTCCAATTAAAAAATTAATTAAATCAATTAAGTGGATGAATGAATGAATTAAAAATTAAAATGAGAAATAAAATCTTACTTAAATTTTATTCTTATTTTAGTTTTATTTGAATATATTTATTAAATTTTAATGCAAAATTAAACAACTGTATTAATTGAAAAAAATATGGTAATAATTTTTTTCTGTGTATGCATAAGTATGTATACATATAAGGTGTGTTTTCGTACATTCCAGCAACTTTTTTTGAGAGAATAAAAATTAATTTACTCTCAAATTGAAATATATTAAATCAAAAGTACGCGAACAACATTTTGCAAACATTTGCAGGTTTTTTTTATAAACAACAAAAAGTAATGTCCACTCATTAAATTAAAAAACGCTAATCTATGTATAAAAATAAAAACATAGTAATTTAGTTCTTTTTTGTTAACAAAATAAAAACAAAATGTTATAAATATTAAATACTATTTGTTAATAACATTAAATTAAAAGTTGATTCATTAAAATATTATTTTTAACCAAAACGATAAAAAAGCTGAAAATCCTTAACTAAAAACGCTAACATGGCATCTCTTAAAATGATTTTCAACAGAAAATAAAAACTTTTATAAATTAATTTTTATCCATTTTTTTAACATAAATCTAAACAGATATGAATTGTAAGTATTTGTGTAATATTTTATTAGATTTATTTTTCTTACTTTTCCTAGAATTTGAGTTTTTATATTTTAATTTTCTTTGTTTACATTTGTAAACAAATGATTATATGCTTTCAACATATGTTTTTGCTGATGGAAGTTGATGGAAGAAAAACAGCCAACAACTTTCATCAATTTCCCCTTCAATGAACTGTCAAATTTTGTGATTTTTTCTCCAAATTTGACGATATTTTAATTTATCTGGCAACTATGATTCCAACCAGAAACTCTGGTCTGTTTCACTACAACAAGCAGATGGTCTTTGTTTCTAACTATGTTCGGTTAAAATTACGTTAGAATATAATTTGTAATAAAAATTATTTATTTATTTACAGTATTAACCTATAATTAAAATTATAAGGTAATTTTAGGGTGAGAGCCATAGCTACTAAAGTTTTCAGCTCAACTAAGCTTAAGATTAAATACATTTATATAGATTACAATTTTTAAGAAATGTAAATCAAGATAGTCAAGGAATAAATTGCAAAAAATATGATTTTAGTGGAAAAGAAATGAACTGACTTTATCATTTTGACTCACTGGAAAGTTCACATTTTCAACATTTTTGTCTATAAAAAGACCAAATGTCAAATAAATGATACCAAAAGATGTATAAAGAAATACCTTTTAGTAATAAATATTTTAGCTAGTAGTACCATTAAATACCCCTTGTACTTTTTAATACACGGTGCAATGAAAAGTGACCTTATAGTTTTGCCGGGCACTTTACAATGTCCAGGAGACCATATTAGTACTATACGATCACATTCTCAAATTAGGATATTTCTTTTGTGTTGGTTTTTATTCTTAATTATTTTTAGCATCGACAAAAAGTTGGCATGTTTTTAGTATATTTCACTCGTTTACAACTAACGTATTTAAATGCCTCATAGATACCAATTAATTCCGCCAAAAGTATAGAGCTGTATGGAGGTAAGATTGTTCAGTTATTATGCCGAAGCTTACTAGATTGACTTTCTATAATCCTTTCGTAAATATAAATCGGTTTTGGGCCATTTTTGCTTGAAGGTTTTGACACAAAGATAGAAATTGTATAGGGTTGTGTTGATTTTTGTTGAATTTATGAAGACTGACTGATGTTATTAACACTTAGTAACTAAGGATAATCTTTACATCTAAATTTTATAAGCCTTAAATTAAGTTGTAAATTTCCTTTAATTCTACCAATAACTGTAACCATTCTAGGAGTCTTCCTTGATTTTATTATTTTCGACATGATAGAGAGTAGTAACTTGTTGGGGTTAATCCGGAAAATGCATATCATATTAGTAACAGAGATATTAAGTTGAGTTTCGAAAGATGGTATATTTGCCTCACTCATCTTGTTTTTTGCATGGAGTCGTACGAAATGATCCAAGGGCACTTCTAACTGCTATATTTAATATTGATGTAATTTTTATAACTTTTGATTTTGGTGAGAATCCGTAAAAGGGCAAAGAATATGTAATTTTGGAAATTAATAACGAGTTAATAACTGTTGTTATAGTTAGATTACTATAATTATATTTGTTATTAAATAAACATTTTACAACGTTTAAGCATTTATTAAGAGTCTTAACTAACTGTTCTATATGAGTATCCCATGTATACCTTTTTTATGTACAGACCAAGTATTTTAAGAGCGTCCACTTCTATAAGACGTGAATTCCCGGGAGTTACAGAACAATTACATTGTTTTTTGCGACATATGTATATATATTTACATTTCGAGGTAGAGAGTACTGTTTTTATTATGTTTTATAATGGAGCAAAGTTTGTTGTAAGCAATCAGAAATAGAACGACCAATAATGGGGGACCCTGAGGTATGCCATTTTCTATAGGATACACTGGGTATAAATTGTTTTTAATTCTGACTGATATTTTACGGTTTGTCATAAAGTTATATAGTTTATAACGTGTGGACTAACTTTTCATACCCTTAATTGATCTACAATGGTATGTAGACCAATTTTATCGAAGTCTAATGATATTAAAGTTGTGTGTTTCCGTTTTGATAGACAATTTACAATATGATAGTCTAAATAAAGTAGATTATATATTGTGGATCTAGCGCGTATAAATACAAATTCTTGACTGTTTAATAGTTTATATGTAGATATAAACCACCAAAGTCTGTTTTCGCTAGACATGAGTTTAAAAAGATAGGCCTGTGGCAATGCAAGGAGGTTTTGTTTTTAAAAGTTTTATTTATTTTGAACTGTTGAGGTATGTAATTAACAAAAATAGTATTAAATAGTCTTAATAATCGTTATTTCTAGTAAGTGGTAATTCTTTCAAGATAGGGTACGAGATTCAATCCCTACCAGGTGTTTTGCTTTTTTTTAGAACTGAATTTAGTTCAAGCACACTAAAACTATGCTCAATATGTGGAACAAAGTCCCGTCTTACGGATTCTGATTCACTTAGAACCCTGTAAATTTAATTTCATGTTTCTTGATTAAATATTACAGGAAATTCAAAAAGTACCATTGGAAGAACAAAAAAGTACCACAAGGTTCATCCTCTTGAATTCCTACATACAGGACCTGGTATCGTTAAGTAACACAAATTCACAAATTCCATTCTTGTGAATTATTATCCACATAGGACTATATTTCATATTTCTAGGTTTAATATAATTAAAAATACATTATTTAGTTGATACTTATTTTTACCCATGGAAGTATCAACATTTTTTTCCAATGAAATTCTAAATTGTAGTGGTATCCTTATTAAAATACTCATATGTATATATCAATAAATAAAAAAATATTTTGTGTAAGATATACCCAAAATAAGTATAATTTTTACCCCTTAAATGTTCGATTTTCGTTTCGTTAAAGCTGTTCGAAGCAGGCGTGTTTTATTTTTTCTTTGCATTAATTCATAGTTTTTTATGCTTATTTCAGATAAAAAATAATAAAAATCATTAAAAAAAAATTATACGCGAATGGACGCGATTATTTTTTTTTAAATAATAACAAAAAATCCACCTAAATAATCACACAATTAAAATCTGTGCATTTTTTTATTTTATTTAAAAAAAATAAGATTACTCTTTTATGAGTCTCTTTTCAAGTGAGTGAAGGCTCAGTGTAAATGGCGGAAATGCTTATGTTACTGTGAGTGTTGAAGATAATACTATTACCAAAACAAACAAAAGAATTGATGACAGCTTGTGTTTGACCGCCAAACCAATCAATCGCGCTCATTCTTGCTCCCTGCTCTGTTGTCAATTGATGATTGTTTAACAAAAAGAAAACAAAACTGCTGATAATAAACAACTGTTAGATAATAAACAAGTTTTAATTCCGCCTAAAGGTATGCTATGTAATTCGCTTCAAAAATAACAACATTCACAGTAAGTACAGATTTAATTAACCCTACAACTGGAGCTATACCCAAGTCTGTCCAATCGATCAATATTAAACAGAAACCCCAAATCCAGGTTGGAATTACTGTTTTAAAACGAACAAGAAGCCCTAAATCCTCTAAATTCGCACCTGCAGCAAAATTATCTAGAGAAGACGATAGGCCAATTTCCGAAAATCGCTTCGCTATTTTACAGAATGAATCGGTTGATCAACCAATTTTATCCAAGTTGTCTATTTATGTAAGAGAACAAAATAAAAACGAATGTCATCCCCATAAAGCGTGGTAATAAAATAAATGAGACAAAAATATAAGTAAGTCAAGAGAACGATTACCGCAAAGTTGTGTTAGACTTTGAAACTCGTAAAAAGAATTTTTATATGTATCAATTAAAGTGTAGCAAGGGTCTCCAAATTGTTATTAAGGAAATTGACTTTAACGTGGATCCAATAGAAATAAAAAAAAGCTTAGAAGACAAGGGGTACAAAATAAAAAATGTAATGAACATTCGAAATCGTAATAAAATTCCTCAACCACTCTTTCGAGTGCAATTGGAACCCGGCGATATAAAACTGAAAAAAGGCGAAACCCACCCCATATATAATCTCAGATATTTATTGCGTCGTAAAATCACTATAGAAGAGCTACATAAACAATCGGGACCCATCCAATGTTTAAACTGTCAGGAGTATGGACATACTCACGCCTACTGTAGGTTACCACCAGTTTGTGTTGTTTGTGGCGAACTGCACAATTCGCCAAAATGCGATTCTATGATTAAGAAATGTAGTAATTGTGGTGGAAACCATATCGCCAATTACAGAGGTTGTCCAGTATATTCATTTGTCAAACGATCTTTAGGCCAGAAATCTAAAATTCCCCCCATTCAACCACCAAATACTTTGAATACAAATTACCCCCAGTTAATGGAGTCTTTTGCCAACAAAGAGTCATACGCAAACGTTCTCAGAACAAATCGAACTCAAAATTTTACCAGGCTAGAAGCTACA
The DNA here is from genome assembly GCA_951394005.1 of Protophormia terraenovae. Lineage (NCBI taxonomy): Eukaryota > Metazoa > Arthropoda > Insecta > Diptera > Calliphoridae > Protophormia > Protophormia terraenovae. The sequence continues at coordinate 8,891,378 of OX596078.1, forward strand.
ATAGAGACGCTCGTACAATCGGTAAATAATTTTACAAACTCTATGAGCAATATGATTAAGATGCTATCAATATTATTGCAGGCAATATTAAATAAGCCATAAACTGTTTGAAATTATGTTTTTGGAATGCAAACGGCATGCGCCAACATAAGAACGAACTAGAATATTTTCTAAAAAAACAACAAGTAGATATAATGCTAGTTTCCGAAACTCATTTGACGTCCATAAGTATATTCCAAATAAATGGATATGTGTTTTATGATACAAAAGACCCCAGAGGAAGAGCATTAAACACTACTTAATGTGTGATCTTTGTGAAGATTATCGTCAAGCTACATCAATCTGTATTGATGATTGTTTTAGAATCTTAGTGATTTCAGCGATATACTCACCCCCAGATTTTCAATTACAGAAAGTCAATACAACAATTTTTATAAATCACTAGGCCCCCGTTTCCTGGCAGCTGGTGACTATAACGCTAAGCATACATTCTGGGGATCACGACTGATTACCCCGAAAGGTCGTGTTTTGTTTTATACAATTTCTAATATGGATTTGAATGTGATTTCGAGCGGAAACCCCACATACTGGCCCACTGATTCACACAAAATACCTGATGTCATCAATTTTGGAGTTATAAAAAATATCCCAATGGAGCTAATTAAAGCTGAATCTTCTCTAGAATTATCATCAGATCACACACCCACTATTGTTACGCTATTGAGCCCCCAAGAAATTGTATCCCCGACTGGTAACTTAGCGATATCAGGAAAAAGGATAAATTGGCTAAAATATACCTTAGTACTCATTGCACAGAGAACATATCACTAGGTTCACCAGAAAAAATCGATCCCTCTTTCAATAATTTTGATAGAAATCTAAAACTTGCTGCTGAACATGCTACCCAACCCCCTCCCCCCCCGACAAAACAAATATAGTAGAATTTATTCTGCATATGTCGAACGGCTCTTGATTGAAAAAAGAAGAGTTCGAAGAGAGTGGCAACTCCACAGAACCCTCAACTGAAATTGAAGCTAAAATAATGCCAAAAAAGGCTTACTAAACTTTTGGAGTATCGAAAAAATGCATCTTTGTGTAAATATCTGAAAAAATTGGACACAACGCCTCAATCAGATTACTCACTATGGCGAGCTAAAAAAAACTCAAGAGACCTGCTATAAGTAGACCACCTTTACGTAATACAAATGGTGGATGGGCAAGAAACGATACAGAAAAAGGGAATCTGTTTGTTAGTCATTTAAAGAATGTATTCACCCCGAACGAAGTGAATGACATAATTGAGTTGCCACCTGTTGTGCCCCATTTCAGAGCACTTTGAGATTCGAGAGATCGACAAGGCTATTGTTGATTTAAACTCCATAAAGGCACCTGGTATTGATAAAATCAGTAACCAGATGCTTTTAGAATTACCCCGGATAGCATTAAAAATTATATTTTTCATTTTTAACGTTATATTACGCCTTGAATATTATCCACTAGAATGAAAGGTGTCACTGATTACCATGATACCTGAGCCGGGAAAAGATCACACAAAAGTAAATCGTATAGACCCATAAGTCTATTATCTAATATGTCTAAGCTATTTGAGAAGCTCCTAATTAACAAGCTATACCCGCTAATAAGCCAATGTATACCCAATCACCAATTCGGATTTAGAAGAAAACACAGTACTATCCAACAAACACACAGACTTGCAAATGTTATAAACAAAACGTTTGAAGAAAAGAAATATTGTTCCGCTCTCTTCATTGACGTATCGCAAGCTTTTGACAAAGTGTGGCATGACGGCTTGTTATATAAAATAGAACAAAATTTACCCATAAATATGCATAAATTATTAAAAAGCTATATAACTGGTCGGAAATTTATTCTTAAAGAAGGTGACTTTTTTAGTATCCCTCAGCCTATTGAAGCAGGTGTGCCCCAAGGTAGTGTACTGTGCCCTGTGTTGTACCTGATATATACCTCCGATATGCCAACTAATAGCTATTTTAAGCACTCATGAATGCCCACAGGAGGCATCTCGAATTTTGCAGAACCATATATTTGATAACGAGAGATGGCTAAAAAAATGGAAAATAAAAATAAATGAACAAAAATGCACACATATAACATTTACCTTGCGTAGGGAATCATGTCCACCTATCCTAATAAATGACCAAATAATACCCCAGCATTCGGAGGTTAAATACCTCGGAATACATCTCGACCGACGCCTTACTTGGAAATTCCATATTGATGCAAAGTTGATCCAAATGAAATTGAAAGCACTCCAAATAAATTGGCTAATTGGCAGAAATTCTATGCTCAGTCTAGATTGTAAACTACTCCTCTATAACTCAGTTTTAAAGCCAATATGGAGTTATGGGATCCAGTTATGGGGTACGGCCTCAGCATCAAATATTGAGAAAATACAGAGACGCCAAAACAAAATATTGCGAACTATAACCGCAGCCCCTTGGTTTGTAAGAATTACTAACATACACACAGACAGGCATTTTGGCTGAAAACCTGGCCAAAATTATTAGAAGTGTTTTTTGAGTTAATGGCTGAAATTTTTTGATAGTGTTAGTGTTAATTAGGCCCAAGGATGAACCCAACTGATTTTGGTTCAAATCGGTCCATGATTTCGTCTAGCCCCATAAATATGCAACAATCATGATAAAATTTAGCATGGATCAGTTCTGTGTACTAAGAAATCATGGTGTAAAGTTTGCGCTTATAAATGGCTTAAAAACATCGGTATCGTGATGAAATTCGGTATGAACGTGTATTATGTAAATCTAAATCATATTACCAAATTTTGTTATGGTCGGTCCATAATTGCCCTTAGGTCCAAAATAAGGCCCCTTAAAAGATTTTTACTTAAATTGTACTTTTTTTAACAATGTGTTATATATTAATTTATTTTTTATCAAATAATTCAATAAAAATGGACCTGAATTAAAACTACATATAATAATTTTTTATTCTTTATAAATTATTGAAGATATACGAAATGCATGGGTGTACAAATAGTTTTGTCCCTAACTGTATATGTTTCAATAACGGGGCACATGAGTGGCCCATATATTTTTTTTACTTACCTGGGACATAAATTTGACATTTTAATCTAATTTTTCGTTTAATAGGTATTAGGGTGACCGACGCGGTTTTTCAACCGGATTTAAAACCGGTTTTTTCTATCCATGTGCTGTCGGTTTTTTCAAAATGTTAATTTTTCGAATGTCGAATAGACCGGTTTTTTTAAACACAAAAAACCGGTTTTAAAAATAGCATTTTATTTAAGAAAACATGTACTAAATAGTGATATTTGAATCGAAATTTAGAAATAATTTTTTAAATATTCATAAAGACTGATTTCTTATGTTTTAAAAATATAGTTTAAGTCTAAATTGAAATTTATTCTGTAATATTAAACAAATAAATAAGTAACAATTATTTTGCATGAATTTTTTAATCTATTGTAATATGTTTAATATTTTTACACCAAATTTAATATTTTATGATCCAATATTTCCTTTATTTTTTAAAGGTGTTGTGTTAAAAAAGTTTCAAAGTTGAGACAGGCTTCCATATTAAGCCATGGTTTCTGTTTATGCTAACTAAAATTTAGTCTAATTTTTGATGATTTTTTTTCTACAACTTTGAAACATAATTATCTTCTAGTCATCTAGATATTATATAATTTGCTTAGCATTTTTTCTCTTTCCAAAGCTTTCTAAAGCTCCCAAACGACGTAGAAAATTAAAATTTGGCTTAATTATAAAACTTTTCGTCCAACAAATCCTAACGGAGCCATATTTTGAAATTTTTATCAGGAAGCGGATATAAGAGGATTTATGTGTCTTTTTCTAAAAATGTTTTCTCTTTCTAGAGCTTTCTAAAGCTCCCAGAAGACGTAGAAAATTAAAATTCGGCTTACTTATAACCCTATTCGTCCTACAAATCCTAACGGAGCCAGATTTTGAAATCTCTATCAAGGAGCGAAAACACGTGGATCTATATATATGGATTTATATATATGGATTTATATATATCATTCCTAAGCGTTGTTTTCTCTCTAGAGCTTTCTGAAGCTCCCAGACGATATAAGAAACTAAAAATCGGCTTACTTATAAAACTATTCATTCAGCAAATTCTAACGGAGCCAGATGTTTCTATCAAGGACCGAAAAGTCTGTTTTTGGTATTAAGAACTTTTGAGTTGCTATAATTATTATTTGCTCTCCAAATCCTTTCAAAAACTGATTCTGCATTTCAGTCAGGGAGCGCATTACGACGATTTGTTTATTTTGAAAGGTTAACGAATTTAAAACTTTAATCAATATTATCCCAATAAATTCTAACGGCTTCAAATAATTGACTTCGATTAGTGAGAGGAAGGTGTCCATATGTTGTTCATATTTTGTTTCTTTTAATTTTCAGATTTGTTTGTGCATATAATATTATTTTTTCCTGGCATTGTCAGTCTTATACGCTTGTATTTAATAAATTTTAACTTGAATATTATAAGAATTATTGATTTTTTTAAAGAAATGTAGCTTTTTGATATAAATATTAACTTCTGCAAAAAACCGGTTAACCGGTTTTTTCTGAATTTCAAAAAGTGCAACCGGTTTTTTTAAAATACCAACTATTCGAACTATTCGAAAACCGGTTTCTCAAAAAAGTCGAATAATCGATCACCCTAATAGGTATGCATTTTATTATTTTTTTTTTTACCAGATTACAGGTAAAAAGGATGAGGAAGTAAGTATTAACGACAATCAAAAATATTAAAGATTTTATGATTTTATTTCTTTATGATTCCAGACGTAGTACCTCTTTAAAAGATACATATTTCATTCATTGTTAAGTACTAAAAGCGGTGTAATTGATAAAAGGGTATATTTTGAATAAAAACAAGAAAAAGGTAAAAATTTCGGAAATTATAATTTTCAACTACCTTTACTTTTTTTAATTTTTCAAAAAAAATAAAATTTTCAAAAAATCGCCAAAAATAATTGCGCAAACTTTTTTTCTTATTTCCGAAAGTAGAGATTTCATATTTTATTACGGTATATAACAATTTTTGAAAACTTGGTACTTTCAGTTTTAAAAATCTTGTCTGTTTCGTTTTTTGGTAGAAAGGGGTAAATTAAAAAAAAAAAAAAAAAAAAGTAAAAATTTCGAAAAATTGCCAAAAATAATTGCGCAAACTTTTTTTCTTGTTTCTGGAAATAGAGATTTCATATTTAATTGCGGTATATAACAATTTTTGAACACTTGCTACTTTCAGTTTTAAAAACTTTTTTCTTTTTTTGGTAGAAAAATGTGATTTTTTAATTTTTAGCGAATTTTTCCAGCATAAATATTTAAGTTATTTTTTTTAGTCTTTAAAACATTTAAAATGTTAAATTTTTATTATTTTTAAATTTTGAACGAATAATTTTAACATTAATATATGAGATATATATATAAAAAAACTGAGAGTCAGCTCATACCTTTCAAATAAAAATATAAATATAAAACCTCTATTCGTTTAACCACAAAAAATTTCATATAAACCTGTTAAAATTTCAAAAAAAAAAAACACCAAAAACGCATTTAATTTTCTTCACTTTCCTGATTTTGACATCGTCTCAAATCTACAAATCTCAACTTAATAATAATAATAATGCAGAATTTTGTTGTCTATCGAACTGCATATTCAGTTTCTTAAATTTCTTTAAATTCATTTTTGCCTTTTTGGCCAGCTTTTCAGGGTAAATGCCGCTTAGTGATACATAAGGATCTAAACGTTCCTTTGGTAAAAGATGTAATAAAAAAACATGCAGGAGCATACTTAAAAAGATTGGAAATACACCCTAATCCACTATCACGAAATATACTAAGAAGTAATGTACACATTCGATTGAGAAGAAGAAACACCGCAGAACTGAGCCGAAGTTAAACCACATGCATTAAAATCGCTTTTAATCCGAAGTTGGTTGGACTAAATAGATATTAACATTTAGATTTAAAATTTGATTAATTATTGTTAGTTCACTTAACTTTTGTGAAGATTCAATAAATAAAATTACTAATAACAAAAAAATATTCGATTTTCGAAAAAGTACCCAATTTTTTTTTTTCAGTTTTCGATAAGTTACGAGTACGATGTAAATTTTGCTTGTATATTGATGGTTTAAAAGATACATATAGTGTCCAAAAAGTACCAGACATCTGCCCGATTATTTTTTAAATGAATAACAAAAACTATTTAACTTTTTTGTATCTATATTAGGCTAGGGGATATAAGGTTACCGATTTTACCCGTTTTTATCCCCTAAACACTCGAATTTCCAAAAATTGTCTCTCTAGCTTCAGGCGTTTGTGCTGTGGGTCAGTTAGTTAGTCAGTGACGTTACTCTTTTATATATACACTCCCTGAAATATTCATAAGACCAAAATAGTTTTTTATACATGGAAATAATTTTTGTATGTTTTCTTCTTCTTAAAAAGTTATTTAAAGAGCATCCGCAGACGTTATTAAAAAGCAATTCAAATGACTTATACTGTCGTAAAACATTGATGAACGGTTTCTGTTATCGCAAATATTTACCTTTTTGACCATAAAAAGAATGATGTCTATTTTCAATAAAAATTACTTAAAAACGATATTTGTTTCTATTTGGAGGAAATAACTCCATAGAGACAATATAATTACATTCCATGCACTGATTTAAATGAATCAGTTATTCAGTCACATAAATAAATTTTTCATGACAGCGGGAACATGACTTCCTACTAAGTGAATAGGCGTCAAAAAAGAGAACATCTCCAATGGCAAGCCTATGTTCAGGATCTTATTGACTACTTGGATGTTCATTTTTGCTAGGTATTTCTATGGAACTACAGCTTCAATCCCAGAAATATTTGGCACACATATGAAGACAAGTAATCGCCCAAACTCTATAAATGAACAAACGCCAAAAAAAAAGTCAAATTCAAATTGGGTGATTGTTTAATAGATTACCCATGAAATGTATGAGGTTTACAAAAGTTTTGATTTTGCTTGCTCCACAAGCAGTTTCTGGTAGATGAGGCTAAAAAAAATAATATGTGTACAAAAATTGGATCGATTGGTCGTAATCCGGCCAGTCGACTTTGACCTTTGTACTGAAAAAGGTCTTAAAAGTATGAACAATCTTCATTGCGCTATAACTCCTTAATTTAACATTTTGCAAAGAAAAACTATATAACCTTTTTTGTTAAGAACAAAAACAATGAAATTTTGACATAATTTTTTAACTATTTCTTTTGTCGCTATATATGATTTATTCTTATGCCAGTTAATAGGGTCAGTTTTTTGAAAATTTAAGTTAATTCCAGTATTTTTTTGAATAATTATAGTCTCAAACAATAAATATGTACGTATTTTTCGTCACAAAATCTTATAATTGAATGGAAACAAATTTTTTGTTTGGTAAAGTTCCCCTTTTTAAAAATTCTGCATCACTTAATATTTTTAAATTAAGTATCATTTCCTTCTTCTCGTCAAAATTAACATCATCATCAAAAATCGCTAATGCAATATTGACTTCATTTAGGTACCAATCATTCGTTGAAAGTTTTTTGTTTTTTTTTGGCCTGCGTCTCTAATCGTTAATTGTTTTAAAATATTCCAATTCATTAAGAAGTTTCAAGTCATTTGACGTGGCTTTTGGTGCGATTTGGCATAAACCAGTATTTTAAATATATACGAAGTACAGAAATGTTAAATATATGAATCCTTTCCAATTCTTCACTTGAATTTTATTTATAAATTAAATATTTGCAAATAATATAAATATATATAAAGTTTTCGTACCACTGAGATCAAATGGATTTGTAAAAAGAAATATTTTTAGCGTGTACAAAACCTTCGCCATCCATCTTGCATTACTTATTGCACCTGGTTGCCCTATATTGTAATTTGAAATATTTTCTCCAAGAAACAGTAAAGCTAACATTAGAAATTCCACATAATCATGCTAGTGTTACTGGAAGTTGTGACGAAACACATAGCCATAATATTATTTTCAACTCTCCAATATATTACAGCTGAGTAAATGGTTCCACTTTCAACAGCTCCTGTTTGATTTAATACTTTCGGAACACCTAAAACTTTTGTGTTTTCACAATCACACCAGTGCGATCCTTTAGTACTTTCCCGTCCCAGTGGATAGTAAAAGTTGAATTTGTTAGAAATTCGGATGTTATACCTTGGAAAATGGTTTCTCTCTTTTTACAGCGTTGCATTCAAATATGCTCTGGCGAAATACTTAATGCACTGACATTAATACCTAAGTTGTATGCTGTTTGACCAATTATTGTTGCAGCTCCAATGTTACTCACTTGAAACCTGTCGAATACCTGGGTTAAACCTGATTCAATAATATTATTAAATGTCTTAGAGTCCTTTGATTGAGTCCATATTTTTTGAGGTAAATAAGCAGATCCATCTGAATAGGAATCTGTTTTAGAAACATCATATTTTGCATAGCGTCATTCATACTGGAATTTTCATTAATATCCACGCTTTCTATATTAACGCTCAACGAATTTAATCGGTTTGCATTTTCTCCAATTACGTTACATTGCTTTCCGTGTAAATTTAATCTCGTTCCTTGCATCATTATAGTTTTTATATATTCTTAAAACCGATCTATGTATGCTGTCTTTCCTTTAAGTTTAAATGTTGAAGGATTTATAAATGTTCAATATTTTACTAGACACAATAAATGCACATTTTTTAGTACATATTTTTTCATGTTGTGTTAGAGATAGCATCCTTTTTAATACACTTTTTTACTTGGTAAATTTTCTTTTTTAAATTTTAAAACCATTTATAACTATACTTAAAATATTTACAAATTTCTGATCTGATTTTTTCCATATTTTTAAACTACAAATGAAATTATTCTTTACGCCAAGTAAAATTTAATAAAAACCTCATTTGATATTTTTACAGCAAAAGTACAGAAACATATATGCCTACTATTTTAATTTAAAAAGAAATCACATTAAAAATACATAGCATTTTATACATACAAGTAGAAAGTCAGATTTTGGTCCATTTGCGCTAAAATAGTAATCACATATGGCAAAATGTATTTATATTTAAAAACTACAAATTGTACCCTACGACTCGAGAGCGATATGCACGATTTATATAAATAATACACCATATTATATATTTTCGCATATTTTGGTGTGTTATTTATATAAATCGTGCATACCGTTCTCGAGTTATAGTGAAATATACTCGAGTAATCGGCTTATTTAGGACGCAATATTAGACACGCCCAGATTTGCAGATTCGAATTTAGCATGCGGAATTCCTTTAAGTCCACATATTTTTTTTTTAAGGAGCACGAAAAATTTTTTTTTTGTCGACCAGTGTTATTAGAAAATATATACTTTTACAAAATATATTTATTAAATATCTTTAGTATAGTTAGCAATTATTATAATCTAGATATGATATTTACTGATTTATTCCGAACAAGACATTCCATATCTACAAAATGTAAGGCTATAAATTTAATTTTTTATTATTCGTTTTACATGTTATGGTACAAATCTAGTCCAAAATTACAAGAACAGCAATAAACAGCACTTTCTCCTGAATATTTTTGAATATACTTAATTGACCCTTTAGGCTTATTTTTTACAATTTATTGATTATATCACAAGAATATATTTGTCCCACTGTACCAAAAATTAACTCTGGACAGCCTTTATTAATAATACGAAAAAATTTTTAAATTTTTAAAACATATTTAATTTTTTGAAAATATTTAAAAAAGTTCGCCATATTTTGTCTTATAATTATTTCATTCGAAGCTCAAGTAAAAGTCCCGTTATTTTTGCACTGGAGTAACGGAGTTTATATATAAAGAAACTGCCTGACTCTAATTCTTGCAAAAATCATTTACAAAACTTTACAAAACGAATAGACAAAATCTGTAAGTTCTCTGTATTAAAGAACTATTGACCTTTAGACACGCCCATAAAAAAATCTTGACCTGATGGGAAAAAAACTGAAAGGCATATTCAAGTCGAGTTCCATCTAGTCTACTTTTGTTTTTGAAGAAGGGCGAAATATTGAAATCTTAACTCCACTCATTCGACCGTAACGTTGCACAGTGGTTCCAAAATGGAATTTTTTGGAAATAATTCTGTAACTTTATAACTGCTAAATGTATTTGAATGAAATTTCACATGGGTAATCCTAAGGCAATTGATTTGGATGAGGACAGGTTCGTAGCAAGTCTGGAGGACGAGGGGTGGACCTCCAAAGTTGGTCACCTCGGGTATTTTTTAAAAAATCGCCAAAATTTCATTTATGATTTGATTGAAAAAAAATTTTGCACACAGATAGTCCTTATAATAATTATAGTCCTTATATTTGGATCAAAGTAAAATTTTGACCCATTTTTGGACATGTTTTTTAACTTGGCGGGCGCAATTTGTGTCCTAAAAGTTTTCTAAAATATTCTCTGGATTCTGTACAAAATTCTAAACAATTTTTGTGCAAGAATCATATACCTATGTTGTTTAGATAAAAAGTTATATTACTTTGAATTAGAAAATATGAAAAAAATTGTGATTTTTTTCAAAAAGGTGGTAACATTTTTTCACTTTAAAATCCATTATTTTCCTCTGAACCATACATTTTTTTTCATGTTTCTAAAAGAATGCTTAATATAAATGCATGTAAAACATATCCGAGGGCAGTTGGGGTAATAGTCTCCCCGCTAGCCCTATCAGAATTTCGTTAATTTTAATTTTTGCGTTTTTAGTTTTTTGTGGACCACAAAAATGTCAAAGCTAATATTAAAATAAAGATACCGTAGAAAGTTACCTCCATATGTTGGCTAAATACACAAAAAATGTTTAATAAGCCACGCCTCTTATAACGACAGGGTGACCATTTTACTGAAAAAAGTCAATTTTTGAAGTAAGTTTTCCCCGAACAGGAATTTTGGGTATTTTGGAGTAAAAAATGGGAATCTATTTATACTCTTCTTTAAAGAACCATTTTTTTATATAATACTAAAATTTCAGAATGATAGCTTTATAAATATAGATTTATAAAAAAAAACATGTCCAAAAATGAGTCAAAATTTTATATTGGTCCAAATATCTCTAAAAGTAAAAGAGATAACCCACACATGTAAGCGTATTTTTTGTGGAGAATTATAAGAAATATCTGTTTTCAATCAAATCATAAATGAAATTTCGGCAATTTTTTTTTAAATTTTCATACCTGAGGTGACCAACTTTTTAGGTCTACCCCTCGTCCTCCAGACCTGCTACGATCTTGTCCTCCTCCAAATCAATTGCCACACACCTCAGGATTGCTCATGTGAAATTTCATTCAAATACATCCAGTAGTTCTAAAGTTACAGAATTATTTCAAAAAAATTCCGTTTTGGGACCACTGTGCGTTGTTAGAAATGTTTAGTTGCAAGACTGAACGACAAAAAGAATGAGAAAATTGAGAACATAAAATCAGAACAGCTCCAACAGCTTCCCTTTAGTAATAAAAATCCCTATTTGAGACAATAAAATTCGAAATAACTACCATTAGAAATGGAAAATATTTATAATTTTAACTGAACATTAAAAGAATATAATCGAAACATAAATTAATTTTTGGAGATTTAAAAAAAAAATTACATTACATTAGTAATAAAAATCCCTATACGAGACAATAAAATTCGAAATAACTACCATTAGAAATGGAAAATATTTATAATTTTAACTGAACATTAAAAGAATATAATCGAAACATAAATTAATTTTTGGAGATTTAAAAAAAAAATTACATTATCAAAACCCTTTTAATATAAAAATTGTACGCTTGTTTGATTTATTAGATAAACAGCTTAAACCGTGCGCCTTGCTACCCCTTTTGATACAATATTAGATATTAACTTTATATGAGGCCACTACTCCTTCTCGACCTATTCTCTCTATTGCAATTTTAAATAAATAACTATTTTAGATAAACGAAAAGTATAGGGGCACACTCCCCAATCCATCCTATTTTATATTTCGAAGTAAAAAAAAAAAATGCATAAATAAGTAGCAGAGTTGGGGGTAGTGCACTAAATTGTGAGTACATTCAGCCTTTCACTTATTCGCACTATAGTGAAAAAATTTGAATTTGAACTATTTGCCACCACTATAGTTATAGTGAAACATTTCTTCACTACCACTAAAAAATTTTAGTGATAGTGCAATTTAGTGTTTTTTGAAATCTTATAAACGTATTTGTGTATATTGAGACATTTATATATATACGAGTAACGTTACTAATTCATTATTCCACATATTCCATAACGAAGGTATTTTTGGAGATTCGAATATTTAAGAGACTATATTTGCATACAATATATGATTTAAAATACATTTTAAGTTAAAAATAGGTTTGTGAAAATGGCGGTTAGTTTTTATTTTATTTTATATTAAGTGATGAAAGTTTAAAAAAATACTAGGTCATCTTTTAATTTAGTGAACAATTTCTAAGTTTCACTAACATTGGTGGAGGGTTTGTTTTTTGCACTAAAGTATTTAGTGAAGAAAAAAAAATGTTGCGCTTGAGCTGAAAAAAATTTAACTATCACTAATTAATTTTAGTGGAAAAAATATTTTTCACTACCACTATGCTGAGCTAGGCTGATATTTTTCAACTCACCACTAAAAAGTAAAGATTGTAGTTAAAAATTTTGCACTATCACTAAATGTTGGTGGAAACTGAAAATTTAGTGCACTACCTCCAACTCTGATAATTAATAAATAACAGATTGAATTGAACACCTGATTTTAAGCTTTCTAGAATACCAATAAGAACAAATACTGACCCAGTTACGTAAAGCAGATGTTATTGCCTTCATCGTGGAAGAAATACAACTGAAAGTTCTTTCTTAAGCATAGATCAGTTCTAATGTGATCCTTTTAAAATAGTATGAAAAAGTGATATATTCAGAGCATCTTTTATAAAGGATGCTCTTTGTAAGAGGTAATCGGGAAAAAAAGGGAATGTAGCCAAGACCTTTCTCTAACAAATCCCATTTACCGATTTTTGTCTCATCTTTTTGTTTGGACTCCATAGGTCGATCAATGTCATAAGCGAATTTTGTTTAAACAGTTTTTTTTGAAAATTAACCTGAAAAAATTTAATATGAGGAAATGTAGCCAAGAACTTCCTGAATATAAATTAATGAAATTTTGCACACAGGTTTCTTATAGTTCAAGGAAGAGCCTACTGAAATTCGGTAATGATTGGTCCATTATTTCACCTAGCCTCCATACACACCCAGAGAAATATCAATCACATACGTATTGAAAACGATACCATTCTGTGTCAATAGTGAATCTACACCGTATGTGTTTAAATTAAACACTGCGTGTTCAATTCTTGTTAAAAATCGATACCTAATTGGCAACAAGTTGAAACCATTTCGGTATCAAATTGTTAAATTACATATGTTTTCTATTAAATTTGTTAACGTAAGGTATTAAAAAGCTGTTACCGTAAATTACCAATGTGAGCACAACCGTTGTTGATTTTGTATCGAATTTTTTCCCTTAGTGCAAATATCTTCCCGGAAATATGGTTTAACATTTATAAATCCCTTAAATATAGCAATATTTTAATGAAATTTGGCACATATAAGTCTAAATCTGTGTGCCGAATTTCAGGAAGATTGTTCCATAATTGACATAAATCCCATTAAAATGTTAGAAAATTGGCTCACAAAAGATAGTTCTCAAGAACAAATACTAAATGACTTATTTACTGGATGCCACGCACATTTTTTGCAAAAATTATATCCCACAGAGATACCGTTTGTTATTCTTTCACGGCAAAAGTACTGAATTGATTTTCATGAAATTTGACAGATATTGTTCACCTTCGGGAAGGAACTATACGCTATGTCAGATCCTAATTGGTGACACTTTTTACGCCCACTTTTTATAAAAATTATATTTTACTTAATTCTTTACTCTTTCCCAGAATTGATTCATGCAAAATTTGGCACACAAAATATAGTTCGCAAGAACAAATACTAAATGACCTATTTACTGGATGCCATGCCCCTTTTCACGCCCACTTTTTATACAAATTATATCCTATCCATATACATATACACATGTATATAAAGGAGACTGTTTATTTGTTATTTTTCACGGCAAAACTACTGAACCGATTTTCATGAAATTGGGCACAAGGTTTCTTCGTTTTCCGAAAGAAACTACAGGCTATATCGGTCCCAAATTGGAAGCCACGAACCTTTTTCTAAAAAAGATATTTGACTTAATTTGACATATTTGACATAATTTTTTACATATTCCCTGAATAGGTTAACACAAAATTTGGCACACCAAAAATTTTTCCAAAGAACAAATACTAAAATGGCTCACTTTTCGTTAAATTATATTTTAGCTTATATATAAAAGATACTATTTATTTGTTATTTCTTCACATCAAAATTGCTAGACGGATTAACATGAAATTTGACGCACAAATGGTTATTTTCGGGAAGGCTAAGTCGAATCCTGATTGGAAGCCACGCCTCGTTTTACGCCCACTTTTTGTAAAAATGATATTTGACTTAATTTAAATTCATTCGTTTCCTGCTCCCTGAACTCATTTACGTAAAATTTAGTACACTTATAATTGAGAAATAAAATAAACTTTTAAGACCTATTTATTGGACACAAATTTTTGTAAATAATTACTTTGCAAATTTTGCCAAATGTATGTCTCAAATTCTAAACCGCTTTACGTGAAATTTAGTACAAATATAGTTCTGAATCAACTACAGCTTATACAATTTTTCGCATTGAAAATGGTATTTCTACCAATTTCTAATAGGTATATGTCAATTTTAGTTTTTTATTAATCCTTTTGTGTCCAAAAAATAAAAATGAGGAGTACAAGTATTCTCATTCATTTTATAATTAATATCACTTTGTTATTCGACTTCCTTCAAAATATATTAACTAAAAATTTAATTTTGTTCCATTTGCGAGTAACCAAATTTTAAAAAATACATCTTTTTAGACAAAAAATACCTATAGAAATTTTTTTGATTGGATCTTACGCCCACTTTTTTAAAACTCTTATACGACTGCACTGATTTTCTCAAAATTGACACGCAGATAGTACCAGTGCCGGTGGTGGTTAAAGGTTATGTAAGAACTCGGTTGGATATCACGCCCACATTTTAGGCCCACTTTTTTGTCTCACTATTTCTCTAAATTCAAATATGATATTTTATTTTTCCATCGGAGCAGGCGGAGTGATGCTTTCCATAGTGGTATATCTAAAGAACTAATATAGTGAAAGTCCTCAAACTTCCTGTGAACATCAATCTTATAATATCGCATTGATAAAATGAAAATAGCATGGATAGGTCCAGGGGTAGAAATAGCTCCTATACAACGAAAATATTAATATTAATTTTCCCATATCTAAAGGAGTATTACAGTGAAAGCCTTAAAAAGTTCTAACAGTAATTTTCATATCAAATTTCGAATAGGGCGGATAGATCCATGGGGAGTAGTAAATATTTATTATCGCCTAAAATGGGGTAGTGAAGCGCACCGCAAAAAACTTGTTTTTTTATAAATTATTATTCTGTTTAGACGATTGTTTTGTTTTTCTGCTTTTTTTTATTACTGTCATCCATTTGTAAAAAATAATTTTAAAAATGTCATTTCAATGCAAGATTTAACTTATAGCCTGTTTCTCTACGTCGAACGAAAATCTAAGCTAACGAAAGCAATTCGAACGAATTCGAATAATTTTGAGTTTCTGTATTTCATACGCTTTCGTTCGCACGGAGTTACGTCTTTTCGTATTGTTTTTGATTTATTTTTCTTTCCGAGTAACTTTTTTCGTAAAAATATTAAAAATACTCCTAAATTGTTTAAACGTAGATACAACCAAGTAAATAAACAAGCGTAAATAAAATAATTTAAAAAAAATTAAAAGCAAAAATTTTGTTCTGATTTCTTTAGAAATTGTTTTTTAGATACAAAATCGTCATTTATCGATACAAAATATATCAAAACGAATAATAAACATGATTGAGGAACATTTACAATGTCCTGGTGAGTATTTTTCATCTTTTTCATTAAAAAATTCAACCAGTCGAAAGCAATATATCAATTGACTGATTTTGACATTTTTGTTCTTATCGTTCGAAATATCACAAGATATTAGGTTGTGTTCGCATAAGTCATCAAAACTTTCGGCTGCGCCGAAGACACATTTTCATCATTATGAAATCATCACTTTTCATAACGTAATTAGAAAGTGACCGCACATCTACAAAAGAAAACTAATGCTTGTATTTTGTTAGTGTAAATCTACTACACATAATGTTATGAACAAAAAATGAAATATAAGAGAAGGAGAGCAAAAAAATTTTGCATACGATTACAAAAACAATTTGACTGGAACCAGTCGAAAATAGAAGGGCTAAAGACAGCGTTGTCAACTTTTTTGAACCAAAACGCGCCGGTCATCATTTAAAAACGCACTAAAAAGCGCTAAATTCTATTTGAATAAAATTTGTTTTTATCTTTTAGTTAAATATGTATTTTTTATTAAGAGCAAAACAACTTATTACATATATATTTGTTATTTTAAATTCATGTGCAAATATTTAGTGGTTATATGCAATATTGAACATTAACGTTTTATAAAAACAATATTTCAGGTACAAAGAAAGGTTATACATTTTATAATAACTTTCAGTTTACAGCTTTTTAATATATAAATATGTTAAATTAAAATATGAAGGTCTTGCCCCTAGTCTCCACGCAGACATTTTTGTGTCCGCAATTGTCAAATTCTATCTCTCTCTTCATAATGTTACGTGTGGACCAATAAGAAATCTATTGCGCAATCTATTTCGCAATAAATGTTTAAACACAAAGCTGAGCAATAATGTTTAACATAAGCTGTCAAATTTATTGTTATTTTTTAAAATTTTGATTATTTCAACAAAACAAATATGAAAAATGCATTAATTTTGTTTTAAAAGGACAAATAAAAAATAAAAACCGAGAATAAAATAACATTTTCCTTAAAATTAAAATGTTTATTTCTCATGTACGTTTTCTCCACCCCTTAACATAAAGTTGGAAATAAAAGCTTTTCCCTGTTAATCTGCCGACGTTATTTCTTGTGTTAGGAAATAAAAACGTCTGCGTGGAGACGTAGAGTTAAGCCCAAATTACAATAGCACGTAGTCAGCAACAGTATCAGTAAAAATTATCAGTAAAAATTTGGTCACTCTCTTTGTCTCGCTCTCAATCTGAATGCAGCGCAGTGAATTTAGAAACAGGGCTAAATGAAACAGCACTGCAAACTGCTGCTGACCAAATGTAATCAAAACCATAACAAACAGTGCATTCTAAATAATCAGCTGATTATGGCAGCACACACTGCTGCTGACTATGCGCTATTGTAATTTGGGCTTTAGGCCCAGCATTAAACTGCTCACTTAGTGGCCAAATCCTGTTTTAAAACTTTTTTTTCAACGCTTAAGCTTTTTCTAAGTATGAAATTTGTGTGACGTACGAAAAAAATATTTATTGAAAATAAAATAAATAGAAATACGGAATACATACATATCGATGGCTGCCCTTTTCGTAATTGTAAAGGAGAAGGAAAATACTGAATAAAACCTAAGAAACTTTAGAAACATTTAATTCAAACCAAGTACCGAAACTAATTCTAACTTTTATTTCTGGACTTTTCTTTTTTTTAAAGTTCTTCATCTGGAGGCAGGATTGTTTTTAGATATTGGAAAACGTCTCTTCCTGATATTTCAGATGTTTTTGATTTGGAAGACTTGTTACAAAGAGCACTTTTTGAAATACTCAGATATTGCTATTTTTTATTTCCATTTTCATTCCATTCATCTTTGTTTGGAAAATTTTAGTTAAAATAAGAAATTCCAACACAATATGATATGAGTATGTTTCACAAACATTATTTTCATTAAAAATTATATATTAAGTATGTATAATAATCAGAGCTTCGAAAGAATTAATTAAATGTTAGCTTAATTCCTTTAAATCTTAATTCTGAATTAAGATTTAAAGGAATTCAATAATACCATTCTCAAAAATATAATTCAATAGCTTAATTCAAAGGCTTTTGTCTGAATATAATTAATTCCTTATTGAATAAATTCATTTTATTTTCAATAAATATTTCAATAAAGAATTCATTAAATTTTTGTTAATTCAAATCTTTTCCAAATTGAATGAAAATATGTTTCTTCCATTCAATTTGTAATATTTTGTTTTTTAATCTTTTACAAAGTGAATTAAAAAATATTTTCTAAAGCTAATTCGTAATAGATTTGAATTGAAGAAAATTTGAATGATTCAGTATATTTTTTAAGCTTGAATTGTATAATTGATTAAAGAATTCTTTTCCTTGTATTGTTTATATTTTGCATAAAAAAATAAAGTTTCTACATTTCAAATTCAGAAAAATTTAGAAAACATGACTAAAATCTGCAACTAAAACTAACCGAATACAAAACGCGCCAATTTAGCGCCTTTTCAAGAAAAAGCGCTGATGTAAAAAAATGCGACTTTTGGTATGCTGAAAAGCGCTGAATCTAGCGCGAAAAGCGCTAAATTGGCAACGCTGGTTGTTCGTCTGCACAATTGTGCTATGAAATGGCAATCCCTGCTTTAAATGTATACTTGATTGATTAACCAATGTTTTAAAACGGAAACGCTGTATGTTATGCACAGTGTGTGATTCAAAAAAATGAAATGGATATAATTATGGAATTTCGGAATGGCTGCTCTGATTTCCATGAATTTTAGAGGTGTAGGCGAAACTAAGTTTTGAGCTTGGACCATATAGACTTACAGGGAGCGAGTCCACAAGGTCCCAAATTTGGACACCTATATACAATTTCTTAAAAACGATCCTGATTTAGTATATCTGAACCGATTTCAAAGGCCTTCTTAGCCTGCCTTGATGAAACTTCATTAGGAATTTTTTTCCTCTTTTCAAATAGATATAAATATTTTTACTATACGAAAATTTGTTGAAGACTTTTTGCAAAAAACACAGAGAAAGGATGGATTTGTGATTTTTTCATTTTTAATTATGCAATAAACTTCTTGCTAGTGAATATTTTTGAATGAGATTTCACACATTAGTAGATTTTTGATGCTTAATTTAAAGCCCTATTCACTTTTTTAGATTTGTCTACGAAAACCCCGTAATTCCTAAAAAAATTATATAAAATTTCCAAAAATTAGATTTTTTACTTGTCTTGCTATATCTTTTTCAACCAACATCGGAGATCAAAAATTTTTTTTCACAAAAAAATTAAAAACTCTTCAGACTATATAAAAAATATAACTTTTTTAATGTTTAAATTTAAATACTTGTAACTTTTGACTCCGTAAATATTTTTTCAAAACTCTTTTAATAAGGAAAGTTTTAAGAAAATCGGATTAAAATTTTACCCGCTGTCAAAATTTTAATCTTTGAAGCCTAATATCTCTTAAACTAAAAGAGATAAGATATTGATACAATGATGTTCTTTGTAGACCTCGACTAGCAGAATTCTCCTATATAAAATAATTCGGTTCAGATATATGGAACCAGGATCGTTTTAAAGAAATTGTGTCCAACTTTGGACACCTCGGGTAGGTCTATATGATCCAAGTTTAAAACTTAAACTCACCTACACCTATACTATCACCATGTGAAATTTCATGAAAATCGGAACAGCCGTTTCGAATTCCATAATTATTTCCGTTTCATTTTTTGAATCGCACACTGTGCACTGAACGTTTAACTAAGAAAACTGCACTAAATTTGCAATTATCAAGTGTTTGAAAATAGTATTTTGAAATAATCATAAAAATGGATTATGTAATCAATGGTGATCTGCATCGGCAGTGCAAATAATCATATTGTGCAGTGAAGTTTTGCATTTGCGACAAATCATCCGAAATATGCAGATTAATCGCATGTTTGTCTGATCAGAATTCTCTGATAAATTTCTGATGTACTGAGTATTTGAATACTTATTATTACTAGCCATTTTTCGGTTAATATTTAAATATTTTTTCGCTACAATCAAGGGAATTCGTACTTTATTTTAAGAGAAAAATTAACTTTATTTGTAAATGAAATTAGCTGAAATCTATTTTTAATGAAATATTTACAAAATAAATACTTTTACAATTTCTAAAATAATTTTGTTTTTGCAATTTTTATTTATATGTGAGAGGTATATAAGATTCAGAACAGACGAAATGAGAGATCTTACATGTTGAACAAATATACTTATTTAATCATTTTTTAATTAAAATCAGCCTCAAAAATTATTTTTTTAAGACACCTTAAAACTGAACACTGCTTAGACGATCGGTCGACAGCCCAGGCCCGAGTTCAAATGCAGGTAGTATCTCAACTAGAAATGCACTTACAAAAGGAACGTGATCGCTTACAGGCAATGATGCATCATTTGTATTTAACTAAACATTTCGTTATGCCTGATGAAACACAGGTATTTTATTACTTACTCATTTTTTTCCACAAATATTTTTTATTATTAATCCTCAATCACTATTAGGAAAACATTTCACATATCCGATATAAGAATGCTATTAGATCGGTGTCTACCACGCCGGATTTAAATAAAAGCAATAATAATAGTAATGATGAATCTGATGGTACAAATGATCTGCAGTCTTTGCTAATGAGCTCCGGAAATATGGGTGCTACAAGAAAACGTATATGTGACAAGAGTCCATTGGCATTAGCAGGCGGTAAGTTGGAAAAACTTCATATGGAAGATTTTAAATCTTTTTTAACAATTAAATTTTAAATATGCCTTAAATCGTTAGAGATAATACGTGCATTATACACTATACATTTTTATACCCACCATCAAAAAGATGGGGGGTATATTAATTTTGTCATTCCGTGTGTAACATGTCGAAGGAATCATTTAAGACCAAACAAAGTATATATTTTCTGGGTCTGGGTTAGATTCTGAGTCGATCTAGCTATGTCCGTCCATCTGTTCGTCTGTCTATCTGTTGAAAGCAGGATAGAGCTCGAACGGAATAACGAAATTTGGCACAAACATTTATCTTATATAAGGTTTGTTTGGTATTGAAAATGGGCAAAATCTGATTATAAACAAAAAAGTTCTGGGATAAAAACTAGAAACACAGGGAGTCCGCTGTAGCTTAATTTCATATTTTTCTGCTGATATCTCTTAAACAAACTTGGAAAAAAATGGGTGTGGTCCGCCCACTTTACCGCCGACCTCCCATATAAGGTGAAACTTCCACGAAATTGTGCTCAAATAGTTCAAGGACCAATGTAAACTCGGAAACAAAAAAATAGGAGTGGTCCGCCCACCTCCCATATAACGTAAAATTAGAAAATGTTGAAGATTCGGCCGAGCCGAATATAACATTCACGCTTGTTTTGTCTAATTTAGATTTCAGAATTGTGAATATATTTATATTTAGAGAATGTTACTTCGTATCATAATATTTCAAGCTTTTTGCTTGAAAAGTAATATTTTGCTTATTTCTCAAGTATTAAAAAATTAAATTTTTTTTTTAATCTTGGCAGAAATTTGCGTATAATGAATACAATTAAATTTCTTAAAAACAAATCAATTTATTCATGATTTTTTAGATAGTTTATATATGTATAAATGTAAAGAAAAAAATTCAGACGTAACATGGTTAATTTGCTAATAACTTTTTTTTTTCTTTATAAAAAATCGAAAACTATCTCATTTTGAATTAGAAAGGTGCATATGTCTATTTCTGTACGCATATTTCTTTGCATATTATCAACTTTCTTCGTGTTTTTTTAAGCGAATATTTTCACCTTTTTCGTGCATACTTAAACTTTCCCTCATAATAACGATTCCGCATAACAATTCTATTCTAAGAGTTTTATTTAAAATTAAAAAACTCTAAGTGGATCATCCTTAATAAACCTAACGAAGTATTTATAAGATCAAAATTGTTTTTGATATCTCAGGAATTATAAGTGCAGCGTAAATGTATGTACGATTCGTTTATTTTGTTATCATTTTTATAAGAAATTCGAAAGAATTTAAAAATTAATGTTCATCACTAAACATAACGAGTAAATATTTTAATTTGAAAGAAACTTAAGAAATTTTTAAGTTAGTTTGATGTGTTATACCTGCGTGTGAAGCCCACGACAATGTTCTTTATTTTTATATACTTTGTCATTCCGCCTTTAACATATCGAAATATTTATATAAGACCCCATAAAGTATATTGTCCATCCCAAGAGAGATTTATAAAAAATGGCAATTTTTTATAAATCCTATATTGTTCTTATTTATTACGCATATAACCTATGGAACCATTTGAATATCTCCATTTTTATTTTATTTGTATACCTACCATCAAAAAGATGGGGGGTATATTGATTTTGTCATTCCGTGTGTAACATGTCAAAGGAATCATCTAAGACCCCACAAAGTATATATTTTCTGGGTCCTGGTTTGATTCTGATTCTGTTGAAAGCAGGATAGGGCTCGAACGGAGCAACGCAGGGGGACGAAATATGGCAAAAATATTTATCTTATATAAGGTTTGTTTGGTATTGAAAATGGGCAAAATCGGCTAATAAACAAAAGTTATGGGCTAAAAACTAGAAACACAGGGTGTCCGTTTCATACTTTTCTGCTGATATCTCTTTAACAAAAGCATGTACGACAACGAAATTTTGTATAAATAGTTTGAGGGTCGACATAAACTTGGAAACCAAAAATGCATATGGGCGTGGTCCGCCTGCTTTGCGGACCACGCCCATTGTAAAGTGTATGACTTTAAACATCAATATTTCTATAAATTGTTAACGGATTTTAATAATTTAAATTGCATATAGAAAATGAATATGTCCTCTATAAATGTAGTAATTTAAAAATAATACTTTAAATAATAACTTAAAAATGCATTCACAATGCAAATGTAATTTTAGGATGCAATTTTGAAAAATGTCTACCCTTTCGATTTTAATTTTCTTTCAATATGCTAGAAAGCAATATCTTTACTAATAAATGCAAACAAATCAGCTATTTTTAAAATTAAATTTTTTTTTTAATTACCATAAATTTTTTCATATAAAAATTTTAATTTTTGATTTTTAATTCATTTTGTTATCCTTTTTTAGTAATTTGTAACTAAATGTTTATAACACACTTTTGCGATTTTTTGTAATTTTCGGAAAATAAAATTTGTTTAAATTTAAAAAATAAAAATAGATATATTTAAATGGCTCCATAGGGTATGCGTATGACAAATATTAGCAAAATCGGAAAAAATAAAAAATATTTTTGGGCGTTCTGTCGTGGAAAGGAGGATATATATATTGGGTCATCGTAAAATTCAAGACGATCTGGCTATGTCCGTCCATATGTATGTCTGTTAAAAGTACAACAGGGCTTGGGCGGATTACCAAGGAAGACCAAATGTGGCTCTAATATTCACCTTTGATAAGGCTAAAAAAACTAAGAGGTTTAAAATCTAAATAATAAATAATCGTTGTGCCTCAAAGTGTAAACATTTTAAAACCTGTCAATTTCAAAACCTTGTCTATAAAAGAAAACATTGAATGGTTATAAAAAAAAAAAATATAATTAATCTCAATTTGCTACTTATGAATGATGGATGGAAAAATAATATGTACCTTAAAACACACATAAATACAAAACCGTCTGCTTCTGATAGATACGAAAAAAAATAAATTTTATTCAAAAATTGGGTGAAAATTCGTAATTTTAAGCTTGTTAAGGAAAAAATATTTTAAAATATTTCCCCATGGGATTTTGTTTCTCTGGAGGAAACAAAATAATTTATGGGTCATATTAAATATAATATTATATATTTTAATCATAAAAAGAACAAAACTATGAATTTTTTCCCATTTTTCAAAATGACGCTTTATGGACCAAAATTTTTACTTTTTTAATGATTTTTCTTTTTCTCAATATTTTTTTTACAATTACAAATTTTTGATACCCATTTCGAGACAAAACTAAAAACTTTTTTAAGACAAAATGTTCTAGACCCGTGACTTTCAATCGCTGGTAGGGAACTGAAGATCAATTTTTAAAAATTTTTAAGGATCCTTCTACGAAATTTTGTTTTACGGAACACTCTAATGTGTATATATTAGGCTGCACCAAAATTTACCAACTTTCGAATTTTGACCGTAACTCCCCCTAAAATTGTCCTTTGGGTTGCAAAAACATACTGTGTGAAATATTAGTGAAATCGGATATCGTTAATCCCGTGCCGCATCGGACCTGATGTTTGCAGGGTAGATACGTTTATATGAGGAAAAAGTTTTATTTTTATTATTTTTTTTTTTTGCAGTTTTTGGAAAAATATTGCTATTAAATGCTTTGTTTTGTACCTAAATTTTAAAAATTGTAATCCGCACATAATTATCTATCAAATAACATATAAAAAAAATCGATTAAAAAATTTTAAAGTTATTACAAATTCCCCAGACCATTAATGTGTTTTAGACCACTTGTGTAAGGAGGGTACAACGAAATTTTAAATTTTTTTATAAATTTTTAATATAAGCTATTTTCAATTCAGTAGCTTGTATGACTAAGCTCTACTTGCGATTTGAATTCTGCGCATTTCGGCAAAAAGTAAATTTTTTTTTGAACTGATATTTAAATTTTAATATTATTATGTAATAAAGTAAAATATGTGTCGAGAAATATATTTGAAGTTTAAAAAAAATTGGACAAGGATAAAATACCGAGGTCAAAGGTCAAAAATAGAATAAATTAAAACATTTAAGGAAAAAACATAACTGCGGAAACAAGAATGTATTTTCCAATAATTGTGGTTTAAATTAAATTGAAAATTGCTTTTCATTACACAAGTATTCCAAAACACATTAACGGTCTGGGGAATTTGTAAAAACTAACATATTTTTCAATTGATTTTCTTTGTTATATGTTATTTGATAGATAATTATGTGCAGATTATAATTTTTTAACATTTAGGTGCAAAACAAAGTATTTAGTAGCAATATTTTCTAAAAACTGCAAAATGACCAACCTTTTCACGTATGAACGTGCCCTACAAACTCCAGGCCCGATGCGGCACGTGTTAACGATATCCGATTTCACAAATATTTCACACAGTACGTTTTTTGCAACCAAAAGAACAATTCTAGGTAGAGTTACAATCAAAATTCGAAGTTTGGTAAATTTTGGTACAGCCTAATATACATATATAGTTCCTTAGCATTATCGAAGAAAACTGAGTCTAATGATTACTTCAGTGGATGTATATTTATGCGTGTGTCAATATTTTAGACAGTACAGTATTTAGCTGAAATTATTGGTGAAGCTTATTTTGAATTCGATATAGTCGAATATATCATTCTTAATTATTTAATATGTTACATATTTTCTCTTATCTTATTTATTCAAAAAAATCAAATGTTATTTAGGTCTTCCATATATGCTGGAAAGAGCTGGACTTGATGTACAACAAGGTAAATAAGAATATTACTTTAAAATTTCTTTTTCCGTCACCATTTCCCAATGAACGTTGTTTTATAACTATACAAGTTATAAAAGAATCATTTAACTTTATACTGTATGTATTAATTTCCATCGTTTTACAATAGTTTGCTATAATACGTTTTCCAAACAGTCTAATTTTACAACTATGTTACTTGAAATAACTGTCATTAGATTTTCTTATTCAGTATGTGTCATTCTGGTGGAACCTAAATAACTATTATTTTTCAAGAAAACTGTTGCGAAAATCTATTTTGGTGAGTGTTTATTGGGATCATGCTTTAGATGAGGCAATTTTTCGTGAATAGTTTAGACGATTAAAAAGAGG
This sequence comes from Protophormia terraenovae, assembly GCA_951394005.1. Classification (NCBI taxonomy): domain Eukaryota; kingdom Metazoa; phylum Arthropoda; class Insecta; order Diptera; family Calliphoridae; genus Protophormia; species Protophormia terraenovae. The sequence goes on from OX596078.1 coordinate 8,917,363, forward strand.
CGATTTCGATTCGTATGTTTAAAAGCGCCCATCCGAAAAATTTTAAAGATCAAGAATTGCAGAATTTTTCGATTGAAACTCGTGTCTAAAATGATGTTTTAGCGCATCATAAAGAAGTAGTTTCGGCATCGAATTATCACGGACAATGAAAATTAGATCCATTTTGATATGATAGAACGTAACGCCAAGGTAGTTATCTGTATTTAGTGGGATCAGAACGTTGTTATCTAAAGAGTGCGATCGAAAAAATCTTAACATATATAAAGTTCAATAATTTGGAAACGGTTTATCTTAGAATTTGGATTGTTTTTTTTTTATTTAATTGATATTATGCTACAGATCACAGAAAAATATAAATTTTGTCCACTACTTATGACCTGTGCCCTATTGTGTTTAGATGTGTTTATAGTTCTTTTCAATATGCTTTCAATTTTCTTGGACTTCCAATATCATCTGAACCTTTTTTCTTCCCAAATCAGGTTTCCTATCAATGGTCGAATTCTCCTGATACTGTTTAATAACCTTAGAAACAGTTTGACAGCGGACTTTTAATTCTTTGACCAATTATTTGTAGGACCAATTTAAATTTTTTTGAAATTTCTTAATAATTTATAGCACGTACATCATTTTCGCCACTCATTTTGATCGAAATCGCAACAAATTAAAAGGTGGTCATTAAAAATAATAACTGACATATTTTTCAATGATAACTAGATAAAAAAATTAAATATTGCTTCGGAAAAAAGTTATGAGGCAAAACGTGTCTTAAGATTTTTTCGATCGCACTCCTTATTATGAGCGGTGAAACAATCACGGGAAACCTGTACCGAATACCAGATTCGAATTCATAATTTTCCATCATGAGTCGTTTTAGCATCATGTTGCGCATCCAGTTAAAAACTATTTGGCCTCAAAATATTAGATGTGGTTTTAGGATAAAATCTATAAATTACCTATAGATGGAAAGAAAGTCGAGGCTTCGCAGCTTTATTTTGAAAACACAAAACGATGGTAATTAATACATATACCCAATAAATTTCTAAGTTTTCTCGCTTACGATCATTTCTAGGAGATGATTGCATATCTTTTTTTGTCATTAATTTATAAACATATTGCCCAAATTAATATCTTTTTTGAGAACAGAAATCCAGCGAAATCGAGAATTTTATAAAAATGCTGATGTTCGACCGCCTTTTACGTATGCTTCATTAATAAGACAAGTAAGTAAGCGACTCTGAAAATTACGTTTTTTAGTTTAACGGAAATAAGAACAAGAAATAATGAGATTTATGATACATGATATTTAAGTCAATTGTAATAAATAAATTTTATTTTTCACATTATTTTTAAGTCGATTATTGAGTCACCCGACAAGCAGTTGACGTTAAATGAAATTTATAATTGGTTTCAAAACACATTTTGTTATTTTCGACGCAATGCTGCTACTTGGAAGGTATGATATAATAAAAAAAAAAAAAAAAATTTTCACGTTACCTACATTATTTTTATATAATATTATTTAAGATAATAAAATAGTGGCACTAATTAAAATCATTATACAGATTTTTGAGTTTGATTATTAAATATCGATAATACATTCATTAAAAAAACAAAATATTAAGAAGCTTTTATCAAAATTGTTGTAAATTTTGAGTACGAACTAAATAGTTGGAAAACTATGAAATATTTTCATTGTGCAAGTACAATTACAAACATTGTTCCCCCAATAATGAAATAATAAAAGAATAAAAAAATCTTCAAAATTCTATAAAGTACAAATGAAGGACTAAAGTGCTTTCTCTAAAATCTGCGAATCAATTAAATTTACTCCGCCATAAAAATACGAAATTTGACATAAATTTTTGCATTTGGCACAATATATATTTAACATACTTATGTAAAGAAAATATTGAACTAATATTATTACAATGAACTTCTTAATGCATAAGCAAAGTATTACTTAGCTTAAATCCAACACATTTATCCTCAGTCATTTTATAAATACTGTCAAACTTTTTCTTAAAACTAAATTATTGTTTTAAAATTAACCAAATTTGCAAAGGTCGGTGAATTGAATAAACGAAATAAAAATAAATAAATATGGGACTTTAACGTATTTATTTTATCAAGAAATATTTAAAATCCCTCAAGAGAATAACTAAAAAAAAACTTTTTGGAATGAAAATCAAAGAAAAGGCTTATGCGGCAAAATCTACTAGAACTAATGTTGTAAGGAATACAAAAAAGATAATTATTTAAAAATTGTTGAAATGGTTTTTTATCTTTTTTTGTGTAAAAAATAGTTTAAAATGGAAAGAAAAAATAAGTAAACAATGTAAAAAAATTAATGTAATATTTTGCTACATAATATTGTGAAAGAAAATTAGATCTGAATTCGAAAAAAAATAAAACTTACAAAGCTGGTTCCAGTAGAAACTGCTATATACTTAATAAGAATAATAATTTTAATACGGCTGCTATATATGTATGTATGTATAAGTATATGCATAAATTATGTACATATGTTTAGTAATATCTAATATAAATTATTTTGTAAAGCTATCAAATTGGTTGCATGAGCATGTTAATTTTAGAAGCATGTATTTTTTATTATTGTCAGAATTTCCAAAGAAAAAATATTCATTAAAAGTAACTTGTTGTTGAACATTGTATTAGAATGCAGTTAGACACAATTTATCGTTGCATAAGTGTTTTATGAGGGTTGAAAATGTTAAGGGTGCAGTATGGACAGTTGATGAATTGGAGTTCTACAAACGTCGTCCCCAACGTTCAACAACCGCAGCTGCAGCCGCCGCCGTTGTGTTTTCATCATCGTCAACTTCATCGTCATCGACAGCGAATGCAGCGTCGTCTTCTTCAATTGTTGGTCTAATGAACAGCAGTAATGTTTTTGGTTTTGGGTATGTTTCATCTACATCGTCACCCTTGACAATAGTATTTTCTTAATTAAAAAAAGAACAAATATCTCATAATTCACTTTTTTCACTGCGTCTAAATTTATTTTACTAATAACATTTTAATAATTTTTTACTAATAAAATTTTTAATATATAACATTTATTTCTTCAATTTAATATTTAAAATTAATATTTAATTAACTTCGTTTCTGTGTTTTTATATGTATGTATATTTTTTTAATAATACAATTTTTTAACATCTAAGCATGTAAATGTCCATCCAGAATTCGTGTTGGCCTAGAATGACAGCGCAAAGGACGCATGTCTCTCTCACCTCAGTTCCGGCCTTCAAGTAAGATATTCATGCGGTAACTTGTTACAACCGAGAATTTTCTGAGCCTCAAATTGTGTGATGTTAAAGTTTGGATTATACCTCCTATGATATCCAGAAGAATTGTTAACTCTGCATAACATTTTGCTCCTTAACCAGAAGAGTCTTTATTTTCTCATGTACAATCTAAACATGTTTTGACACTGAAATTTTGACACTTGTTTTGTACCCATTTCGTGTGTGGTTGCTAAGTTATCTTCATATAAACAAAGGTTATTTTTTTCGTTGACTGTCCATAAGTGTAGTCCTTACACGCAATAGATTTGTTTGACCATTGAACACAAGTTTGTGGGTACATGGATCTGGATAGCGTGTACCGAACGTTTTCATGTTTTGTTCTTGTTGGCACATTTGTTCGACCAACAATGTATAGATGGGTCAAATGTAAAACAAATGGTAATAAGTCGATCTTTGAAACCACTAAAAAAATTTGGATGAAACTTGAAACATCGATAGAAAAGAAGTTAAGCTTTCAGAATATTGTTGATTGGCGCTATAGTGGTCCAAAGTTGACGGCCTCGAGAGTGAAAAACATATCTGAACTTGTATTTTTATGTCTTTTAGCAAGACAGAGAATAAACATTGTTATATAATTTCAAACCCGGTTCGTTTTCTTGATTGTCTGCCTTCGCTGAATATATCCAAACTTATAGCAATCATAAGATTCAGGTACAGTATTACTTTGGTTTTAATCCAATGCTCAAGACCTTGCACAACGCATGCAACTTGCTTAAACTAATACCTAGAAATCGCGTTTTGTGGATGAAGGTTTTAGAACAAATTGACCAAATGTTCTATTTGTTTTATTATCAGAACAATATTGGCTATAAGGTGGTGTTATGGCATTTTGAGGCCTAAAAAAGTTACAACCATACTGTTCATAGTTGTGAAAATTTAATTATTTTATGAGCGACAAATAAATAAATAAAATATTTAATTTTAGATACCAAAATGCAATTTTAGCAGTTTTCTTTGAATTGACCCATAATATATATAAAAAAAAAAACTATTTTACATATGATCTTATTGTAACAATACAAAAATTTAGTTAAATCCCCTTAAATATAAAACTTTTATGTAAAAAAGTTGGTGGTGTTACATGAAACAATACGAGTATTAATTCCATTGATATGCATATTTCATTCAAGATAATGGTAACCTTATTATTTTATTATGTTACAGAATTAATTTTAATCCTAAACTATATTTATGTATATAATCATCAGTTTCCAAATGATCCATTCAAATATAGGTATTTAGATCATACATAAGTACTATGTATGTTTTTTGAAATAAAGTATTATTTTTTGTAAAAAAAAAACGGTCTATCCGACATTTGAAAAATAAACAATTTGAAAAAAAAACGACAGTACTTAAGCCGTAGTATTTTCTGTAAATTTTATATTGAAATGAGCTATGCGTTGTTATTCTGGGCAAACACTTAAGCTGCAGGAATTCATTCAATCTTATTGATTGGATAGAATGTTTTATATTATATAATTTTTTTATATTTTACAACTTTGTTAACTAACAATTTCTTAAAAATACATAAAAAAATAATATTTTTCTATATTTTATATTTTTAATACTTTTTATATAATTCTTCATGATTTATTAATAACTTTTCCTAATACATGTTTATAAAAATATTCAAATTAATAATATATATATATATATATATATATATATATATATATATATATATATATATATATATATATATATATATATATATATGAATTTTCTGATTTATTTATTTTTAATATCCGCTTATTTTTTTTCTATACATATATTTAATTTTGTTTCGTTAAATTTTTTCTCTCTCTTTTTCTTATATTCCCTAAAATTTTTTTTGTTATATTAAAAAAATTAATACAAAATATGTTAAATAAACACAAACAACGTTTATGCTTCCTACTGGGTCTTGGTTTGTTTCATAACAAAACGCAATGCCTCTGATTAAAAAAATAAAAAATGTCAAATTTATTTTAAAAAGAATGCTATACGCACTAATTTGTCATTGCACAAATGTTTTGTGCGTTATGAAGATGACTTTGGCTCCTTTTGGATGGTTGACGACAGTGAGTTTGTTAAAAGGCGTCACTTGTCAAGAGGCCGTCCGCGCAAATATGAGCCGTCTTCATCGCCAAATTCAAACTCGCAACAGTTTGGCAACACAATTGCCTCGACAACATCTAGTGATGTAGTTGACGGCAGCAGTGTTGTTAATGAAATTGCAAACACCACTACTAGTCCAGATTCGTCAACTGCTGGCTCCTCGTCCCGTCAACGATGTTCCAGCAGTAATAGTAACCAGTATAATAGATCTGGCAGTAAAAACAATAGTAGTGAAAATAACGGCGGTAACGACGACTATGATATCTGCGAAGTTAGCCAAAGAAGTCCAGCCGGGTGTAAAACTCATATGAATAGTAGTAAACAGTACTGTAGCTCAAAACAACGTCCCCAGCTACAAGGCTCTATTATTGGTATTGCAATCAAAACGAATTTCAATTCTCTTATTGATCATAATCGCATTACGAATAGATCAAATGTTGGTGGCAGTGTTGTAGCTACAGGAAATAATCCTGGCGTCAGCGGCATTGGTGATATTGGCTCCGTTGGAAGCTTAGACGTTGATAACCATAATGAATCTATAAGTATTGCCAACGCGGTTGTCGAAACAGATGACACTAATGGCTATGATTTTCACACACAGTAAGCAAAAGGATTAAAAACTTTTAAAGCTAACATTTTTTTAATTAATATTTATTGTAGTAGAATATTTTAACTTTTTCTTTGATTTTATTTTTTAATATATATTTTATAAAAAACAGTGGTTGTTTTGTACAAAATTAAGTCTTAATGCTGTAATTATTTTTACTCGACATTTTTGTTATTCGATTAATTAAATAAATGCAGCTTTTAAATAACTCGAATAATCAAGTAATTCTTTTTAGGTTGTGATATGCAGATACTTGTTATATAAAATTCTTAGTTATCTATATATATGTATATAAAAAAGTGACTTGACTGACTGAGTGACTAATTCATCATACCACAGCCCAAACGCCTAAAGCTAGAGAGACGAAATTTGGAACATAGGTAGGTCTCCCTCCATATAAATCCACTACTAAGACGAGATTTTTGGAAATTCGAATGTTTAGGGAGTAAAAAACGGTAAAAACTCGTAAAATCGGTAACCTTATATCTCCTAAACAAGTATAGATACAGAAATGTTTAATAGTTATTGTGTGTCATTTAAAAAAATAATCGGACAGGTTTCTGGTACTTTTTTGAAAATCGGTGCTTTTAGGGAGAAAAATTGTATTTTGGTACTTTTTTGACACCATACGTATCTTTTAAACCAGTCAATATACAAATAAAATTTACATCGAATTCTTCAAAATGACAAACACAAATTGGGTACCTTTTCAAAATTCCAACATTTAAGGGGTAAAAATTGTACTTTTTTCATAAAATATTTCTTTTTTATTTATTGATATATATATGAGAAGGATGAAACTAAAGATATGTGGTCTTAAATGAATGAGAATTCATAAAAGGGGACTTTGTGGTACTTGTTTGTTCTTTTTCTGAATTTTCTATAATTATGAATCTAGAAACATGAAATTAAAAATATGTGGTCCTAAATGAAAGAGAATCGATAAGAGGGGATTATGTGGTACCTTTTTTTCTTCTAACGTTACTTTTTGAATTTTCTATAATATTTAACATAGAAACATGAAATTAAAAATATTTAGTCCTAAATGAATAAGAATTCATAACTGAATGAGAAACAAACTTTTTTTGTTCTTCTAATAGTACTTCTTGAATTTTCTGTAATATTTATCCTAGAAACATGTAATAAACTTATTCGCGGATGAAAATTCTCAAGCCCTATTAGTCACATTCTATAGAAATACTTTGGAAGTTTTTGAACTTTCGAACGTTAGAGATGTAAACAAATGGTACTTTATTAGCGCCCAACGAACTTTCTAAGCTAAAAACATAGAAATAAATTTAAGAATTAAAAGACTTTTGTTGAGGTCAGTTTTTCCATAAAATATTTTATTTTTCGATATCCTTCGGATATCATTTTAAGGAAAAAATAAGTAAGAATAACAATATGCAAAAACACGTCACAATATCTCCTCATTCAATATTGTACTCAAGTATAAAAACTGACCTCAAGCTCAACAAAAGTCTTTGAATTTTTGAAATACAAAAAAGGTCGAAGTAATAATCATATTAATAAATTTTAAATATTATATTTTTTTTATCAGAATTGATATATTTCTGATAAGAAAGATAATTATTATAAAAAACATTATTTTATTTACATTATTTATTGTGCCTTTTAGTACTTTTTTAAGTAAAATATTTAAAAAGTTTATGGTTGTTAATGCCGACACGGCACCATTATGAACAATTTTCCCACAGGAGTTAGGAATCAAAATTTAAATTTGTTATATAGTATGGTTCTTATAAAAAATTTTCGCTAATGGAGTAGCGGTGGGTGTGGCAAGTGATCCACACCCACATTTTACGCCTACTTTAAAAAAAGCAATTTTCTCAATTCATCATGTTACTTCTGAAGCGATTTCCATTAAATTTGGCACATACGTAGAACGTCATTGGCTCTGCAAAAATATGTTCTCAAAAATCCAGTTTTGGAGATATTGGTCTGAAATTGTATATTCTGTTGGTAGATAAGGCCGTAAACATTCCCACTAACAATGGGCGGGTAAAATCACTGCCACTCCCATATAGAAGAAAATAATTTATTGGTATGAATTTCGTACATATTTTTGTTAATATTATTAAAATAAAGTATATTTTAAAAGTAGGCGTGGCAAGATCTAATCATACCATTCTTAGTGTAACATTTGCATAACAAATTGTCTAATATTTTAAAAGATAGCAAAAAATCGCAGCCAATATTCTCCAATATTATTTAACAGCTGTTCTTTTATATAACAGTCGTATTTTTAAAATGAAACTCGTTGGAACTTTTTAGTTCTAGTCCATTAAAAATAGAATTTCAAAAAAAAAATATATTTTTTAATATTATGATTTCTTTTAAATAAAAAACAATATTTTCAGTATTGATGTTTTAACCTAGCAAATTATAATAGAATAATTTTGATACATTTATTATTACATACCAAAAAATTCATATCAATAAAAAAAGCACCCCCTTTTCAATTTTAGCTTGAGCATAATTTTATTCAATAAAAAAAAATTAATATTAAAAGTGTTTATACTTTTTATTTACATTTATGGAAAGTATTTTAAAAACAACAACAGATATTCAGATTTTAAGAAAAAAATTAACAATAATATTCATAATACTGAAAAACCGATTGGACAAAACACCCCCTTTATATTCAACTTTCTCGACTTTTTTTAATATTTGGTTGGAAATCCCTTAGATTTTATTACTACCTGGCATCTCTTGGGCATAGATGATATTAAATTATCAATTGTTTTCTTTGGTTTTCCTTCTCACGCATTTTTTACGGCATTAAATAAATCCATTTTTGCTTTGCAATTGCCTCTATTAATTTTCAAATTAACGATTTCCCAGAAGTTCTCGATGGGGTTCAGGTCAGGTGATTGAGCAGGTCAATCTAAAACTTCAATATTATGGTTGTGGAGCCATGATTTACAGTGCTTTGAGGTGTGTTTTGGATCGTTATCCTGCTGAAACCTCCACTTTAGTGTCATTCCTTCCTCAGCGTAAGGCAATATCACATTACTTAAAATGTCTGTGTACGTAAAACAATCCACAATACCCTCTATATGATAAATTGGCCCTATACCTTGACCAGAGAAACATCCCCAGGCCATTATATTGCCACCTCCATATTTAGTAGTTCCAATGCAATATTCTGGATTTAATCTTTCCACTTTAGGCCTTTTTTCACGTCTAATACCATCGGAATCTTTCAAATTGTATTTCAATTCATCACAAAACAACACAGTTGTCTATTTCTGGACAATTCAATTAAGATGGTCTTTTGCAAATGTTATTCTGGCTTTTCTATTCTTCGATGAAATGAAAGACTTTCGTGCTGGCCTTGTACTGAAAAGTCAATTGCTCTTTTTCTAATTGTCCTTTCACTAATTTTTAAGTTTAGTTCATGTAGGGTAATTTTAAATAACCCTTTTGCTTTAGTTTTGACCAACAATTTTCTAATGGATTTGAAAACTTTTTTAGGTTTTTTTTTTTTTTTTTAAATGGAAAAAAGTAAATAAGAATTTTTATTTTTTGCGGATACTTACCATGTAAATTAATAAGAAGTTCCAAACGTGCTTTTGTTTTGGCCAATACTGTATATGAAGTTCTTCTTCACAAAAGTTGTAAATAAAATTTAAATATTTTTAAAAGTTGCAACTTTGAAAATCCATAACTCACGATAATCGATACTTTCCAATTTTTTAAGTATTTTTCCGCAATATATGATATGTTTACTAAGGAGTGCGATCGAAAAAGTCTTAACACACGTTTTGCTTCATAACTTTTTTCCGAAGCAATATTTAAAATTTTTTTAATCTAGTTGACTTTGAAAAATATGCCAGTTATTATATTTAATGACAACCATGTAGATTTGTAGATAAGTTTAGGACCGAAAAGCTGACGAAATTTCCTAAAGAATTCCTGGTTTGGCAAGATTTTTGCAGTTGCGGCAAAAGAAGCAAGTCATTTGTTTCAGTGGGCTCTATAAATAAAATCTTACTTTCATAAGAGAGAACAAATTACATAGTTTTTGTACCATGAGAGGTCAATCCTCTAAATTTTCCGGAGCTAAGACCAGTGAAGAGATATTGGGCTTTTGTGAAAAGAGAATCAAAGAGAACAAAAGAGGTATCCCAAAATGTCGAAGATTTTAAAAGGAAATGGACAGACTGTTCCAAAAAAGTGACTGAAACAACTATCAAATCTATTCATAAGTAGTGGTTAGAAGTATAAAAGTTATATTTCTTTGTGATCTGTAGTATAATATCAATTAAATAAAAAAACAATCAAAATTTTAAGATCAACCGTTTCCAAGTTATTGAATTTTATATATGTTAAGATTTTTTCGATCGCACTCCTTAATACTCGTAAATGCAAAAATAATTACTTCAATTAATAAGCTTTTATCTTCGTATTTTTGTTGTTCTAATTTAGATAAATATGACACTATACGATGGTTGTTATAGGTTATGTTAGATCTCGGTTTGATTTCACGCCCACCTTTTTAAACTCTCAAACGGATGAGCCGATTTCCACGAAATTTGACACACAGATAGTACCAGTGCCGGTGGTGGTTATAGGTTACGTTACATCTCGGTTGGATATCACGCCTACATTTAACACCCACTTTTTTAAGCGGCTGAACCAATTTTTTTAAAATTTTCACAGCATCATCCTGTGTGTCTCTAAATTCAAATATGACATTTTATTGGAGCAGGGAAAGTGGTGCTTCCCATACAAAGTAAATATTTATTATGGTATATCTCAAGAACTAATATAGTGAAAGTCCTCAAACTTCGTGTGAACATCAAGCTTATCATATTGCATTGATAAAATGGAAACAGCGTTACCGTTGAATATTTTTAAAAAGTGTCCAAAAAAGGGGATTTCAAAATAAAAAGTCGCCAAAAAAAAGGGGATTTTTTGAAAAAAAGGTGCCAACTACTTTAAAACCTAAAAAACTCCTTAAAATTTGTTTATTTGATAACAACAAATTATTGTATTTTTAGAAAAACTACAAAATTCAGTTCTATTAATAACAAAATAATTTATTATTATTTTACAACAATTTTTATTATTGCAAAACTAAAGATTTATTCACAAAATTATTTAGCACACAATTCTCTTTTAATTAGTTAAACTCCTGTACTTTTGTAGGAGTTCTTACTCGTATTCTAGACTTTCAAATTTAGGATGGAACGCATGAATTCACAAGTATTGTCATAAGTCTGTTAGATAAACTATTTCTTGTTTTTGATAATTTAGTAAAAAACACGTTCCCCCGAAGGATTGCTTTTAGGAATGTAAAAATTTAAATAAGGATATAAGTATTCATCGAATCTTTTTTTTATTTTTGCAATCCAGTCCAAAAAATTTGGCATATGATAATATAAATAGCTGTTCATAAACTTTATTATTATTTTTAATTACTAACAGTTTCAGTTCATTTATAAATCCTCTGCGGTTTTTTATATCACTATACTGTGTTGAAATTAATATATAAACTTAGTTTATCGTAATTTAGCACATAGTCTTAAAAAGTCGCCATTTAAAAAAGGGGCCAAAAAAGTGGCCATGTGGTTGAAAAAGGGGCAAATGGCGACTAAAGTCGCCAAACGGTAACGCTGAATGGAAATAGCGCGGATAAGTCTAGGGGAAAAGATAGCCCCTATACAAAGAAAATATTAATTAAGTGAAAGCCTTAAATAGTTCTACCAGTAATTTTCATATCAAATTTCGAATAGGGCGGATAGGTCCAGGGGAATTGGTAAATATTTGGTAAATATTTAGTATAAATATAAAAGTTGCAAATGTTGTAATCTACCTTTTTATAGTATCCCGATAGCTTGAAAGACCTATGTAATTTAAAAAGTATCTCCTGCCACGTTTTATACTATGATACCAATTGGCCTTGCAATTTCGAAGATGGTATCCAAATCTCTAATTTTATAACTGCTAATTCCAACAAAAACACAATATAAAAGTTTTGATAGAATATGGTGACCGATACTTCAGTATAATTCGCTTAATATTGAAGATTTTTAATATTTAAGAAAATAATGAATCAATATACACCATTTGGGATGTTAAAGTTTAGAACTTTGAAGGCATGATGAAGTCCATTTATATCTCCAATTTAAAAAAGTTTTATGTTTAGGAAATTGTAACGATTTTTTTGTTTGTTTTGTGGCTGTATACACAACTTCTCTTTTTCTAAATGGACTTAGGACATTTTCAAATAACCGGCTCACATATTAAGCAATAAACGCTCACCATTACATTCCAATTATTAAAAATATTATTTATTTTAATATATACTTAAAAGCGAGTTAAAAAATAATATAACAGCGAAATTGGAATAAATTTTGCAAATATGTTTTAAAATGAAATTTTGTTATTATTATTTTCTAAACAATCACTGCTTTTTTACAAAACATAAGATAAATGATATTTTTAAATGAAGTATAATAAAATTTAAATTTATATACTTAATAAAATTATCATTTATCTTAGTTTTTTTATAAGGTTGGTACCTTTAATTACATAATTTATTTTACTAATAAAAACTTTTTAAACTACGTTACAATTTTTTTCCTTAACTTTACAATTTAAAAATTTTTCTTATTTTTATAATAGATTTATTCATAAATTTTTATAATTAGTTTCAATTATATTTACTAATACTTATTTACCTATTTATTTACAATATCATTTACAAATCTATATCTATAACAATTAAAATTTCCGGGAAATAGTTGCAACACTTTTAAAAACCTCTTCCGACTTTATAAGAATATGAGAAAAGAAGCAACTTTACAATAACTAAATAATGTTAAAGTACTTTGTCACAAAATAACGTTCAGTACTTGATTTAGAATTTAAGCTGTAAAATTTTAAAAATACGGAACAACGAAAAAATGATTTTTATAAATATGAAAAATATTTAAAATGTAACGAAATTCTTATAGATATAAATTTGTAAGCAAATATAAGCATGTCCCTTTTGTAATATATATGTACACTGTACATTGTACAGTTTCTGAAAACATTAATATCATATTAAATACAAATAAATATATTTACGAACGCAGAAGCATATCGAATGACGCAATTTTAAATTCACCGACTGCTGGTAAAACCAACAACGGCAGATACTCTCCAAATATACAGGTAATTAGTTAATACAATTTATTTACAACTACACATCAAAATTAAATGGTTTGAGATATATATTAGCTTATATAAACTATCAGATACTTAATAGCACATAGCTTAGTAAATAATTTACTAGGGTATTCAACGAATTAGAGATATCCGAATGATTTTGGTTTATTAATTGTTTGAATAATTAAAAACTATTCATTTTGGAAAGCAAGGAATTAAAATCCAATAATAAAAAATTACCAAAGGGAAAATCCCATCAAAAACTTTTTGGTTTTAGGTAATGGCAACTATTTATAAAAGTAGTTTCTTGGTAAGGAGGCGTCATTATTATTTGCCTATTCGATATTACATAAATAAGTACTCAATTGCAATCATGTGGATTAGTTGGCTAGAGCGCTGCACAGTGTGCGATTCAAAAAATTAATAAATGAAATAGATATAATTATGAAATTTTAGAACGGTTGTTCCAATTTCAATGAAATTTCACATAGTAATAGGTTACGTTTGGCACCACTATGTGGTGTACTGAGTAAAGGCCCAACCATTCAACAAAAAATCATTGTATTGCAATTAGCTCTTTTACCCGCTTTATGCAGAAGTGTGTGTGTAGCTGACACACAAATTCTAGGTAGCGTATCGCAGAAATTTACAGAAAATAGATTTTAACGTAGCTGCGTCTGTTGTTAACAGCATTGTAGTTTATTTTATTCACAAAATAGCCAAAGTACAATGTTTTTTCACAATGAATGTTCAGAAACATATGATACGTTTACTTTTGTTGATTCTACAAAATGTTTCACGCTACTTTTCCTAATTCTACGTTGCGTCCCAAAGTTGACTGGTTGGGCCTTAATACTTTAGTCATTAAAAACGAATGGCTAGTTTGTGTGCAATCGCACTGAAGGTAAAATTTTTTCGTTGTTTTTATTTTCGTTTAGGTACATATATTTGAGTACCCCTAGGTTCTAAAAATAACTACATACTTACATTAATTTTTAGACAACTCGAACAAAAATAACTAGTTATTCAGGCAAAAAATAAGTAGTTTATTTTTGTTTCCAGTTATAACTGCTAGCTTACCAGGAAATCATAGTTTTTGTTGGGATGAATCTGTTATTTAACAAAATTGTGCCGCTATACACAAAAAACAAAAAAAGCGTAGCAAATATATATGTATATAAATTTATTTAGCGGTTTTGGGTACTTCATTAACCCATTAGAAATTAAATTGTGTGAAGTAACGGTCTGAACTTTTTGTAACCCACTGTAATTTACATTTACATAAATATAAAAACATTATATTGTTTAAAAAATTTTAAATCGAAAAATTTAAAAAAATTTTTAACAATTAATAGTCAATGACCAGAATAGTTGAATACCCTAATAAATACCGTTATTATCTAACTCAAACATTTGTTCTGTTAACGTCAATAATATAAGCTGTGTTTGCATACTTTCCAGCAAGATTTATCCAGCAACTTTTTTTGAGAAAATAAAATCAATTTATTCTCAAATTGAAAGAATATTAAAAAAGTACGCGAATAATATTTTGCAAACATGTTTGTATCTAAACAACAAAAAGTAATGTCCCTCATTAAAATTAAAAACGCTAATATAAAAATAAAAAATATAGTAATTTTTTTCTTTTTGTAAACAAAAGTAAAATGTTATTTATTAAAAATATTAAATTTAAAGTTGATTCATTTAAATATAATTTTTAATCAAACGATGAAAAAAAAGCTAAAAATTCTTAACTTAAAACGCTAACATGGCATCTCTTAAAATGATTTTCAACAGAAAATAAAAATTTCTATAAATGAATTTATATAAAATTTTTTAACATAAATCTAAACTAATATGAATTGTAAGTATTTGTGCAATATTTTATTACATGTATTTTTTTCGTCCTCCTTCAAAAAAAAGGGGGCCTAGATGGAATTCGACATGCTAATTGATTTGCTTGCTCCACCGGCAGTTTCTGGCAGATGGGGCTAAAAAAATTATATGTGTGCAAAAGTTAGGTCGATCGGTCGTAAACCGTCCAGTCGACCTTTGTCCTAAAAAAGAGTTTAAACGTAACTTTTTTTTAATTAAATTTTCTGAAAAGCTATGAACTTCGTTTTTGAGTCAATCAAATCAGTTCGTAAATAACCGAGTTATTGGGAAATATTTTCTTATTTATTAAATTCGAGTTTCTTTTATAGTTGTTCTTTTCATGGGTATTGCAAAACAACAACATTAAATTAAGGCATACATATGTATATGTATGTTTTTCCGTCTTTGGAAGGACCTATTTAAGGTAGAGACTTCGTTTTTTTCACCGAAAATTCGGAAATTACTTTTCGAGATTTTGCTTTGTAAAGGTGAACTAAGTCGGTCCAATATAATACGAGGTATAGGCCAAAATGGGTTTTAACGATTTTTGCAGCTATTATTTAAGCTGGTATTTAATTTCTTATTTATTAAATTATTTAAAGTTTTTAGTGTTTACGTAGATATAATATAGTTAAATATATGTGTAATTAAATCCCTTATACATATGTATGTTTGTATTTTTGATTTATATTTGACATTCATTATATAAATACTAAAAATTTTTATTAGATACTAAAAACTTTAAAATATATTTAATTTTAATATAATACATCCTTCATCATTGGTGAAGGGTATATAAAATTCGGCACATGCGATTATAGCAACTTTAGATCTTATTTTATTTATATTTATGCAGCGATTTGAAATGAATGCATTTTTTGTAAAATACTGTGCAATATGCGAAAGCGTATTTTCAATCGAAAGGCTAAAAAACTTGCAACTATGCTAAATTGTTTTACAGCTGCAAATTACAATGGTAAACGTAATAAAATTTTGGATAAGATTGATTACTATTAATTCATTCTGAATTTTGACAATGCTATAAAATTGAGATGATCCTCAAAATTTTTGATTAAATTGATTACTTCTAACTTATTTGTGCCCAAATTTTCAATGTGATTTTGATAAAATTTTATAAATTTTGGCAGAATTTGAAATGTCTAAATCGATTTAGATTTGTTCATCATAATAATTTTAACTGAAATATAAAAATTAGTATTGAATTAAAAGGCAACATTTTGTTAGAGTAGCTTACTTTAAAATTAAAACCTTTGACCGTACGCGAAAACATAAATTTTAGAAATTATAGTATTTTCTGTCCTATTTGTGATTTTAAATGTGTCATAAATGTCAACAGGTCCCATAATTTTAAGTAAAATGTTTCAGAATAAGTTAGTAAGTAAGTAATATATATATATACTTTCTTGATTTTTTATAAAAAAACAATATCAGCTCTAAAATAAAACAGATTTTATGTTTCGATTAATTGGTTATGAAAATCGAAATAAAAAAAATTATCGTAAAATCGAAAATCGATTTTTGGCTTTGTTTACCATTCTCTAATTTTCATTGCACTTGTTTCTTGTAAAATATAGTTTAAATAACAACTTAATAATTTTTTAGAATTATGTTTAATATTGAGAAATAAAGTACTTATATGACAAATAATATCGTCAAATTTACTAAGAAATTCTTTCGAAAAACCAAAAACTATTGATTTAAAAGATACTATAAAAAAATGATAAAAAGTATTTAACATATTTTTACAAATTGAAAATACATTTTAACCTGTTTAGACGCTAAATCTAACACTGAGTGCTGAAGTTGCAACACAGGGAAGGTCAGAGGTAACCAGAAAAAAATTAATAATTTCGTGTATGTTCTTTATAAAGAAAAAATTGCTGCATACACAGAAGCAGGTTTGTAAGGGAGAGATAAGAGAACTCTCCCTTACCAACCTGCTTCAAGAAGGCATGATTTTTGTTCGTGATGTCCCACTTGGTAGGTCTCTTTGCTGCGCTACGTATTATGTTATTATATGATGAATAGATATGATGAAATCATGCCTCTTTTATGTTAATCTTTAAGAGATCCTAGAAGCTATGAAATCATGACTTTTTGAATTAAAATAATGCATTTATAAAAATAATTATTACTTTTTTATTTATTTGATTTATTTTACGAGTATGATAAACTTTTTGAATAAGAAAAATCTGAAATTTATTAAATCAGTTTAACTAAATTGAATCAAATGGCCTTATTATTGGGGTAATCCTTAATTGTTGAATCTGCAAAAAAAAAAAAAAAATAACTAAAAATTGGATATTTCTTAAAAACAGAATTAAAAATAAAACACAAAATACGTTACAAAACATGTAATTTCTTGTATATTACGATATAATGAGAATGATAAACAATATATTTGAAGCTTAATAAATAATTTTTTTTTTTTGTTATTATAAAATAATTATTTAAAAAAAAATATAAATTTTACATTTTATAAATATAAATTAACTTATAATTTTAATTGGTTTTTTGGTATATTTTTTTTCCGACTTTCACGAACAAACTTCTTAATACTTTAAACACACGATCACAACTAATCAACGCAGTTGCTTCATCCAACTTAGCAGAACTTTTTTTCAAATCGTAAATAAAAATTGGAGAAGAAAAGTCAAAAAGTATCGTGAATTCCAATCACAAAAAAAATTTTGGTTTTTCTCTATCACGTCACATTTTTGTCTTCTGTGGTATAGAACTTACGTTGTGTGCATTTGTGTAAGGAATGATATATCCATATTAGTGTTTATAAACCAGTTAACCGAAAAACCGGTTTTTTCTTCTAATTTCGATTTTATTCGAACCGATTAATTTGAAATGTTCAATTTCGATTAACCGGTTTATCCGGTTTTTTTTTGTCGGTTAACCGGTTTTAAAAGTTTTGCTTAAAATATCACCAAATTTCCACATTTTGTTATTTTTTTTCCAAATTTAAAATATTAGAAAATTTCTTTTTAGCAGAATAAAGGTTAATTATTTATCGAGATACATATTTTTACTAATACTTTTTTTATAAAAATTGTATAAACATTTCTTTAAGAGAAAAACTTCAAGGGCGGTGAATATAAGTCATGACGTAAAGAACTCTTTTTTATTGAAATGCTTTAAAATTTCTAAATTAGAAAAAATAGACAAAAATTAGTATTAAAAAACTGTAAAGAAACATTTTAAATCATTATACAGCATGGACCGAAAATAACTGTTATTTTTGAATTTTTAAACAAAAAAAGCAGTTGCAACCAAATGTCGTAAAACTGATTCAAATACATCATTTTGATCTGTATGGAGTCTACTTTCAAAAAATGATATGCTTCTTAAAATTTTGATTTTTATTTTTTTGAGCAGAAATAAGTTATTTTTTGATTTTTATTTTTTTGAGCAGAAATAAAAGTTATTTTGTGATTTTTATTTTTTCGAGCAGAAATACCGGTTATTTTTTGATTTTTATTTTTTGAGCAGAAATAAAAGTTATTTTTTGAAACTTAAAATTTTTTAAATTTGATATTAATAATTGGGAACTGTTCTAGTGTTTTTAATAAATTATAATTTTTTTTTTAATTTTGGATTTTCTAAATATTTTTTGCATTAATTTCATTTCGGAGTATATTTTTTTCGCTTTTCGTCTTTGTATAATTTGTAAATAAAAACATTTGGTCTATTTTTTATTTTTCGGAGTTTTTATTTTTTCATTTTGGTGATTTTGTTCTGTGGCAAAAGTCAAGAAATAACTTTTATTTCTGCTCGAAAAATAAAAAAATAACCGGTATTTTTGCCCGAAAAAGTCAAAATCAAAATATAACCGTTATTTCTGCTCGAAAAAATAAAAATCATAAAATAACTCTTATTTTTGCTCAAAAAAATAAAAGTCGAAAAATAACCGGTACTTCTGCCCGAAAAAATAAAAATCAAAAAATAACTGTTATTTTTGCCCGAAAAAATCAAAATCAAAAAATAACTGTTATTTTTGCTCAAAAAAATAAAAATCTGAAAATAACCGGTATTTCTGCTCGAAAAAATAACAGTCAAAAAATAACTGTTATTAATTGATTTTTATGATAAAGTCATAACGGTTACGGTCCCTGTTATACAGTCATAGTCATATATATTTACACTTTTTAAAATTTTTTGAAAATTTGGAAAAGAAGTCAAATATTTTTGTTGTTATAAAATATTTTGAAATAATCGTTTTGTTGTTGTAAAGCCTGAAATATGTAGAGTAGATTGTGGTAATTTCTGAAAAAGTCGCGGTGTTTATTTCAGATATTAAAAGACAAATTCGTATGCATTTTTTGTTTCAAAAGTAGTTACACAAAATTTGTTTACTTCAAAATTATTTGCACAGGTTTAAAAAATCAATTATTTGCGCTTAACATTGCAAACGATATTCCAAAATCTTGGCATTAAAATAGTATAAAAGCATTTGAGAAACTTCTACACAAACAAATATCTCAGTATCTATGTAATAATAATCTTTTAACTGATAAGCAATCTGGTTTTCGAGCGAAACATAGTTGCATTACTGCTTTAACTGATATAGCGGAGGATATTAGACATGAAGTTGATAATGGACGTGTAGTGTTGCTGGTATTACTAGATCATTCAAAAGCCTTTGATACCGTAGATCATACGATATTGATTCAAAAACTTGAAAAATTTCTTCTCCTTCACTTCCTGTAAACTAATTGCGTCATATCTTGAAAATAGAATACAACGCGTTGAATTTAATGCCTCAACAACATCACATTTTCTTCCACTTATTAGGGGTGTACCACAGGGATCCATTCTTGGACCTCTTCTTTTTTCAATTTACGCAAATGATCTTCCTGAACAACTACTTTACTGTAACATAAGAATGTACGCTGATGATGTCCAGCTATATATTAGTAACAAAAATAAGAACTTTGAAGAATGTGTAGCAAAACTAAATGAGGACTTAGAACGAGTTTCGATATGGGCAAATATAAACGGGCTAAGTTTAAATCTCACAAAAACCAAATGCTTAGCAATACTTAAAAGATCACAAAAAAATATTGACTCATTTAACATATGCATTAATAATCAGCGAATTGAAATTTTAAGCAAGGCAAAAAATCTTGGTGTAATTTTTAACGACACTCTAACCTGGTCAGACCATGTACTACAAGCTTGTGGTAAAACTTACTCGATGCTAAGAACTCTGTGGTCCACACAATACTATACACCAATCAAAATAAGATTGCTAATTGCAAAAACGTATTTAATACCGACATTAACCTATGGCTGTGAGGTTTTTGCGAGTTGTGATACAACCAGCAAATTAAAGCTAAAATCTACATATAACAACATCGCAAGGTACGTTTTTGGACTCCGAAAAACTGACGCAAATGGTAACTACCAGAGTATTACGGCTTACTCTAAGAAAATATATGGGGTGATTATTGAGAACTTGCTGAAAATACGAGTCCTAACATTTCTTCACAGAATTATTAAAACTCGTGAGCCATACCACCTGTTTAATCGACTTAGATTTAGTACACTTGAAAGAAACAAAAATCTGATTCAATTTAGACACCATACATTAATATCGGAGTGGCAATTCTTCATTAACGCTATACGTCTTTGGAACAATGTTCCTCCATCACTAAAAGTTATCAGCAACGCATTACAATTTAAGAGAAAATTATTCGAATACTTTTCATAACAAATTTTTATTTTTAATTTTTATTAACATACCAAAAAATTTATATTACTTTAAAAAGAAAATTCACATACTTAATTAAAAATTTATGTTTTTTATTTTTTGATGTATTTTTTATGTATTTTTAATTTAATTTAATGTTTCTTTGTTTAAAAGTTTCTTGTATTAAATGTATCCATGTTTTACTGTAAATAATAACATCATAAGATTTCTACTTTTTAAGACGAAAGTTTTGTTGTAGAAGTTACAAATAAAAATAAATAAATAAAAACAAAAAACCTTTTGATTCAAACTCAACTTTAATAAGTTGAAAAAAAAAACTAAAAATATTGGCAAAAATGATGAAAAATTATTAAGTGAAAAGATGACATTTAAATGAAGGTTTAAGATGGTTCATCGTCATTATGGTTTGGAAAAAGAATGGAAATAGTTACCATTATAATCCTTAGTTAATTGATATCAATATCTGAAAATAAAAGCAATTTGGAAATTAGGAAATTAGGAAAAATCTGTCAAAAAATTTAACATCGTCTAAAATATTTGAAAAATTTTCTGTAATTATTGGTTTGTTCGGCGAGTTGCTAGTTTAGCCTTTTTAAAGATAAATCTAGCCATTTTATTTTGCTTCTGGACTCCAAATTCTCGTTTTAGCATCTGTAAAAAGCATAACCAAAAAAAGGAAATCCCCGTCTTTGGTATATTAACCTTCTTGGATAATTTTGATCTTCAATTTTGTCAGTTTATTCGTATAAATACATCTCTTAATATGGGAAAAGTTCAACATATTTTAAAGCTAATGATTTCTCAAAAATTAGAAATATAAAAAAATTTAAAGTGGAAATTCCATAAATTCAATTTGCGTGAATTACAAGTTGCATAAGTCTTCGGTTTACTGCATTATAAAGCAAGAAAATTCATTAAAAAAGTTCGTACGTACAACAGAAAGTGGCTCTAGCAAATGTTGCAACTTAAAGAAAGCTGAGTACCCAAGAATGGAAAAAATGCTTTATAAGTGGTTTGTAAAACAAAGGGGAAAAAATGTTCCACTATCAATATCGATTTTACGATCAAAAGCCAGTCCTTTGCATTCCAAAATTTATGAAAACAAATCAGATTTCAATCTCAGTGAAGGATGATTGAAGAAATTTAAGCGTCGGAATTAGATTTTTAAAAATTACGGGCGAGAAATTGTCTTCGAAACATCAACGTATTGATCCATTTGTGAAAGAGTTTAATGATTAAGTTAATGAGCATGGGTTGACTCTTCACCAAATCTACAATATCCGGTTTATATTATAGGATGCTTTCAAATCACACTCTCGACACATGTAAAGAGAAAATAACTTTTTTGCACCGTTAAAATGCGAATGGCACAAACAAACTGAAATGGTTGGTTGTTGGAAAATCGAAAAACCCACGCGCCTTTTAATGCCTTTTCAATAATCCTGTAATATAAAACTCCGATAATAACGCCTGGATAACATCATTTATATTCAAGGACTGGTTCCATAACGAATTACTCCCCACGTAAGTTAATTTTCAACAATTAGTAAAAGTAAGTTGTTCATAAGTAAAATCTTTTTAAGTCCGGGAATTTTTTGGCTTTAAAAGGTCTGCTTTTAGATAACGCAACTTGTCACCCAGTTGAGGAACTAAAATGTGATGACGGTTTAATTGTAGCAATTAATCTAGCACCCAATTGTACTGGGTTTATCCAACCGTTAGATCAAAACGTTATCAACTTGGTCAAATTAAATTAAAAAAAAAAACTGTTCACCCACTGCTTGGCGAGAGGGGAACAAATATGGAGCTCAAACTAAAACACTCAAAAATGCAGTTCAGATTCCATCTACGTCCTGGTATAAAATATCAGTGTGCAATATCTGAAAATTTTGGAACGCCTTGCTCGCATTCTGTAGTGAATGGAGTGAAGAGGATAAAATGCCCTTAAATGTTTTACAAAATATAATTCAGGAAGAAAATGAAGATCTTTCAACTATTGGTACACTTGTAGCTCAAATTGGTACGGAACATCTTTTCACGAATGCTGTTGTGATGTGTAAAACGCGAATCTGCTTTCAGTTTTTTTCCATCAGGTCTGCATTTTTTTTATAGGCGTGTCTAATATTTTGCCCATCAAAATTTTCACAATTTTTCAAAAAAATTAAATAATTAATTTTTTCGCTACTAATTACCGAATAACTACGGAAATATAAACTGGACAACAAATTATGTAAATTAAGCTCAAATACAATTTAAGCCGCTATATATTGGAGTTTAACTTATCTTACTAGGACAAGTGTGACTGCCTAAAGCCGGGGTCATAGTAGTCATGACCATAAAAAAAAATACGTGATAGAAAAAAAGTAAAAGCTGATTCTTATTTAGCACGTTAAATTTCATCTAATTCACCTATTTTTATGGAGTTTAACTAAACTTACTAGGACAAATCGTTCTCGAGTTATACAAGTGTGACTGCCTAAAGACGGGGTCATAGTAGTCACGACCATAAAAAAAAATAAATACGTGATAGAAAAAAAGTAAAAGCTGATTCTTATTTAGCACGTTAAATTTCATCTAATTCATCCATTTTTATCCCTACATCACCATAGGTGGTTGGGGTATTATGCGTTTGCGCTGATGTTTGCAACGCATAGAAAAAGTTATACAACACCCACCTTTAAGTATAACAATCGACTCAGAATCACTTTTTAAATCGATCTAACGATGTCCGTCCGTCTGGCTGGCTGTCCATGTAAACCTTGTGCACAAAATACAGGCCGCAATTTTGAAGATAATTCAATTAAATTTGGCACATGGGACTTTTATGATACAAGGACGAAGCCTATGGAAATCGGTTGTGATCGGTTCATTATTTCACCTAGCCCCCATACAAATGTTCCCCGGAATAGAATTTAAACCCTCAAAAACGCCTTAAAAATAAGAATATTTTAATGAAATTCGGCGCAAATAAGTTTTGTACAAGTATCAATCTTCTTACCAAATTTTAAGAACATCAGTCCACAATTGACCATAGCTCCCATATAAACCTCTCTTCCGAAAATCACTTTAATGTGCATAAATCCCATACGAATGTTAGTATCAAGTAATATTCGGCACAAATAAGTTTTATATAAGTAGAAAAAACATTGCCAAATTTTATAAGAATCGGTCCATAATTTAACATGGCCCCCATATAAAACCACTTCCGAGAAAAGCCCTAAAGTGCATAAAATCATGTAAATGTTTGTACAGGCGCGGATCCAGCCGGACCGTTTGGGGGGGAAATTTTTTTATTTTCACTGCAAAAATTATGTTTTTATATATAATTCTTGAACTATGAAAATTTAACCAATCATTTTTTTTTTTTTTTTGCCAGAAAAACTGGTTATTTATAATTAGGACAAGTTTTTCAAGCTTTTCGCTTAGAAAGTAAGCATTTGCATATTTCAAAAAAATTTCACAAAAAATGCTTATATTTTAAATCTTTGCATAAATTTGCATATAATGGAGATAAAATTTAGTTTGTTATTATTTTGAGTACATTGTAAATTCTGCAAATAAAAAAAATCGGAAGCGTCAAATATGATACTTAAAATTAAAATAGTTCTATTTTTATAAACATCGAAAATATAAAAACTTGCCCTGTTTATAATAATTATTATTTTTAATTAGAAAAAAATGCAACATTATAAATATGTATTGAAATAAACATTTTTCAGGGAATACTGAATGGATTTTAATTACGAAAGCTGTGTTTTTACTTTTGTGTTACTCCTGAATAATTCAAAATAAAACAATTTAAATAAATAATGCATCATTGAAAAAAAAAAAAAAAAACATAAAAACCTAATCTATTTAAATCTAATAGGATGTCAAGCACACTGAACAAATGTATTACTTAGTAAATAACATTGCATAAAAGAAACTTTTTTAAATTTTCAAATCTCACCAAAATTATTTTTTTAGTAATTGATATTACTAAAAACTACAAAAAATTAAAAATAGAAAAAAAATCTAAGAAAAAATTTATTAAATCAATCAAGTAGATGATTAAATGAATTAAACATTTAAATGTGAAATAAAATCTTATTTAAATTTAATTTTTACTGGAATATATTATATGTTAATTGAAAAATATACGGTAATAATTTTTTCTACAAAGAGGAGCCCGTGAAGAAAATCTAGTTAAAATTATCTAAATAAATCACTTTATAAAATTTAATACTATTTCATTCGGAAATTTTTAAATTTCATAAAATTTGTTATATGTGAACAAAATAAGTACTTTGTTTTCATTTGATATCTGCTACAAGTTTATATTCTTGAGTACATCACTAACCAATATTCGGGAAAATTTTAAAAAATAATTTTGAGATTAGTTGCTGAACTAAAAACCTCGGAATTCCCTAAATTTTAGGCAAATTTAAAAATTTTTTAAATGATTAGGAAGAACGATTTTAACTATATTAAAATACTTTAATATTTTAAAACTCCAACAATGATGGAATTTTCTCTTTAAGATTGAACATACGTATTTCTTTCTTAAGTCTTAATAATATTTTGTTTACAATAAAATGAGATATCAATATTTAAAATTCAAAAGATCAAAAATTTTGACAACAAATGTTTCATAAATTTTAAGCAAAAAACTAAATCTCGCTATGTGCACAACAAAAATGTTTTTAAATTGATTGCATATTTTTTGTTGACTTTTACAGAAAACTTCTAATGCATTGAATCTCCAGAAATTCCAAACCAAAGAAATAAATACGACAACAAACTTGATTATTCTACTTTCAAAAAGCTTAATAGAAAAAATACATAAATGTATGTGTAACTCCAAATTTTGAGAGGCATTGGACATTAAAAAACATATTTATGATGCTTTTTATGTCATTTCCCGAGTGATTTTTCAATGTTATAGAGTATATTTAAAAATGAATTTCTAAATGTGAAAATCAAGGACAGAAAATAATCATTATTCTTGAAAATTTAAACAAACAAATCAGATACAAGGAACGACCGAATAAAAGTTTAAATGTAATCTTTAAAACATGTTCTATCGAAATCCTGAATGATTTTTATATTTTTGATTTTAATTAAACAAATCAATATTAATGATTATTTTTGATTTTTATTATTTTTTTGCTCACAACTTAACATGAAAAACGAAACTGTTACGCAATTTTTAATAAAATACATTTCTCATCAAATTTTTTATGAAAAATCCGATTTTTTTTTTTTACTAAATATCGAAATTTTTTTCACAAATCAAATTTTTTATTAAAAATCTATTTATTTTATTAAAGATAAAATTATTTGCAATAAATAAATTTTTTTTACTAAAAGAATTTTTTTTATATTTTACAGTCTAATTTCTCATGTTGTTTTATATTGTGAGCAAAAAAAGTAAAAATCAAAAATAATCACTAAAAGTTGAGCGAAAAAATAAAAATCAAAAATAATGATTATTTGTTGATTTTTATTTTAAAATTCATAATCATTACGGTGCCTGATGAAAATTGTTCACAAAAAGTAAAACAACTCTTCAGGAAAGTAAAAGAAAAACCAATTTATTTTCTTCAGTACAATTTTTAGAATGATTAATAAACTAAAATAATTTTTTAGAGATTTTTCTTGAAAAATTTAAATTTTTAGACTTTTATTACTTTATTTATAAATTAAATCTGTATAGTGAACCAAAATTTCCATCATATGTAAAATTTATTAAATCTAGAAAAAATATTATATTTTGTGTAAAAAATCTGGGAAAAATTTCTGTTATTTAACTTTTATTACATTTTTTCTGTGAAAATGCTTTTGTTTATTTTTGATATTTAAAAATTGTTTCGTATAAAATTTTGAAAAGATTCGGATTTATAAAATAAAAACTATTTTTCATGAAGTCGAAATTTTTAAGTAATATTAAAACATTAGTTAATGTAAATTCAATATGACTGATGAAATTAGCACTTATACAATAATTTTTTTATTAACATAAAAATTTTAAATCGTATGTAAAGTTTATGCTTGAATTTAATGAAAAAATATGGGAATTGCACTTACTATATTTTTCCTAATTTTAAAAACCAATTTATTTACTTAAAATTTTGAAGGAAAATAAGATAAATACTTTTTTCTAAACATAGTTTGGCCGCTCTTAGACTTTATTGAAGATAAATTCATTCTGCCTTCTTTTATTTTCACTAAAGAAAATTTTTCTTAAAGAATTTTTATTTTTTCTTTTTCTATTATAAAATTTTTAATTTTACTTAGTTCGAAAATCCATTTTGGGGGGGGAAATTTCCGATTTCCCCCCCCCGTGGATCCGCGCCTGATTTCAACTAAAATGCTTTCATTTTCATTCAGTCTAATACTGGAGAAGAATTCGTAAAAAGTGAATTTAATTGCTTAATAGTTTCTGAAGCAAACATACCTAAACTGGTGGAAGAATTTTACTGAAACTTTCAATACAGAAAAAGAGATGTTAGATTGAACCAAATTTTCAAAAGACTTAACTGTTTTAAGCATTAATTCTTTAAAATATTCAATCAATTAAACAATTCAAGCTTAACAAAATTGATAACAAATTTGCTATGGAAACTGTTGATTTATTTGGCAAAAAATTAAAAAGCAAAAATTTAAAATAAAATATAGAATTTTCTTTATTTATTAAATTGCCGATTTTTTGTCTATCGTCAAAATTACGATTATTAATGAATTTTATCCGGCAGCCTTGGATTTATACCAATATAATGTAGCACTACATGGTTATATAAACATCATAAAATACTTTTCTTAAAGGCTCCTACAGTGTAAAAAAAAAAATTTGCTTCCAAACACATCATGTATGCACATTTGGATACCCTAATTGTTCAATTTTTTCATTGTTCGAATAAAACGAATAATTCGAATAAGCCATTTTGGTTTATTCGAATTGTTCCATCACGCATTTAAAATTATTCGAATTGTTGAAATAATTCAAAATTTAAAATGAAAATTTTAAATTTTGATAAGTTTTCAAACATTTTATTGTAAAAGAAAAACCACTTAACAGTTAACAATTCATTGTAATATATACACAAAAACAAAAAGTAAAAGAAATTAACAGTTCTATTAATAATATAAATAGAGATCGACTTGTGTTAATATTGCATGATTGATACATAACTGTGACTCCACCAATATTTCCACCAATATTTACGCATTACCGCTGCCCCGTCATGTGTAGAATAGAGTGCTCCAAAAAAACGAAGTTTCGAATTTTGCCCGTTACACACACCACAAAACACCTCCCCCCCCCCCTAAAATTGTTCTATGGGTTATAAAAATACGTCGTGCAAAACATTAGGGCAATAGAACTACGTTAACTGGTGCCGCAACGGCTCTGAAGTTTGTAGATGCATTTACAAGGGAAAAATATGAATTTTCTCAGCTATGGTCAAAAAATTTTGATATTTTTAACGGTCGTTTCAAAACTCAAATTTCAGTTTTTTGATACTTTGTTAAACAAATTTCAATATTTTTGTGGAATCTCATAGGGATTTATGGACAACAGATTACGGAATAAAACAGTAAAAAAATTAGGTCAATACCTCTCATAGTTTGCCTGTACCTGCATTTTGAATTCAGCGGATTTCGAGAAAAACCTATTTTTATGTAATATTTTGGCAAATCAGCCATTTTATTACATTGTTGTGTATTTTAAATGAAACTTTTTTAAAATTTTATAATCCACATAATTCTAAATATAAATCAAGAGTTTCATACAATTTGGACGACATTAACCCATAAACTTTAAAGGTCAATGGTCAAATTTTGTAATATTTGCAATGGAAACTAGTCGAAATTTTATCTATTTTTTGGTAGATTATCATAAAACTTAAGAAATTTATTTATTAACAACCGATATTTACAATTATAGTGAAAAAAAATAAATTAACCCTTAAACGGCATTGGGGTCAAAATGACCCCGATGTTTTAAAAACATGCCAATTTGAATATATTTCAATAAAACCCGTTTGCAATCCCATTAATTAAGCAAATTGATAAAAAAAAAAATTAGGCATTAACCGTTTTTGAATATGGTGTCTCATTAATTCAGTAAATTGATAAAAAAAAATTGGGTATTAACCCTTTTTGAAAGGTTCAGCAAATTGATAAAAAAAATTGGGTATTAAACATTTCAATTTGCTGAACCTTTCAAAAAGGGTTAATACCCTTTTTTTTATCAATTTAACAATATTATTTTATAAATTGTTTTACAATATTATACTTATGTATGTAATTTACTGTGGTCCAATAAAATAAGTATGGACACATGAAGATAGAAAGTCATTCTGAATTGATTTGTTCATTTTAAGAGTAGGACCAATATAATGTGCGTATACAGATTTTTTAAACAAATTTAGAATAGTGAATATTTGCATATATAACAAACATATTTGTTCTAATTACATTATTTAAAATTTAGGACTTTTATTAAGGAATTACACTTTTTAAAACTTTTTTTTGAAAAGGTTCTGGCAACACTGGACTTGAATGGTTTTACTACTTCCTTGTAAAACATGTTATTCGGGTTTTCTCTCCAATAACACTGGTAGAAAAAAAAATGTTTTTTTGTGCTCCTTCAAAAAAAAAAAAAATATGTGGACTAGATGGAATTCCGCATGCTAAACTTGAATCTGCTTTCAGTTTTCTCCCGTCAGGTCGAGATTTTTTTTTATGGGCGTGTATAATATTGCGCCCTAAATAAGCCGATTACTCGAATATATTTCACTATAACAGTATGTACGATTTATATAAATAATACACCAAAATATGTGGAATCCGCTCAATAGTTTTGGAGATATTTCGAAATAAGTGTCCGAAAAAATGTTTTTCATACTAAATTCAAGATTTCTTTTTTTACTAAAACTTCTTTTTAAAAGTGAAAACATCAAAAATGTTTCTCAAAGCTGTCAAAACTACGAGTAAATAAAGCCACGTATCATAAAAATTGATGTACAAATCATGATTGCATTCACAGTTATGATACCCATGCATACCTACAGTTAAATATAGATACACTAGTGGGCAAAAGAAATTTTTTTTTCGTCTTAAATAAAAAAAATTGGTGGATTAGATGGAATTTAACGTGCGACTTAAATTGTCTTTAAGCTGAATTTACATAATTTCTTGTTCAGTTAATTCAGTTACCAAAATAAATTTTAAAAAAATTTAAAAAAATCGTGAAAATTTTGATCCATAACTCTGAAATTCTTGAGCGAATAAAAAATATTGTTGACACACCTTGAATACAATTTTCATATACATCTTTTGGTATATGTATTTATCAAAATCGTGTAAACGGTTCTTGAGTTATAGCCTAAATTTGACAAACCACTTTCGAATTTTATAGTGTGACCGCCGAATAAGGTGATGATATTAGTCATGCCCATAAAAAAATCAGTACGTGATAGAAAAAAAAAATGGAATGATATTTTAAGTACACATCACTTATGTCAATCGTACACACCGTTCTTAAGTTATAAGAAAATATACTAGAGTAATGGCCTTACTATGGCCAAAATATTAGACATGCCCATAAAAAAATCCAGACCTGATGGAAAAAAACTGAAAGCAGATTCGTGTTTAGCACATCAAAATGCATCAAGTCCAACTATTCATATATGGTGTTGTATTTTTGGTCGACCAGTGTAATTAGTGTATTCAAAAACCGAAACCGCTTAACCGGCTTCTGAATCGGTTTCGAGTAATTTCTACTGAAGAGTCTCTTTACAAATCTTGAAAAAGATGCACTTGATAATCTTTGGAAAACTTTTCATCCATTAGAAATAGCTATTAAGCCTTGTTCAGACCGGCGCGAAATTACGTAATTTTATGCCGTAGTTACGAATGAAATCTAAACTGTTCATACTGACTTATTTGACATTTGATGTAATTTCAGCTGAAACCTATTGTTTGTAGCAATTTCTTGTGTACATTGATTAAAAATTATTGTTTTTGTCAATAAAATATATTTTTTGTTCCTAAAGTTAATTTATTTAAAAACATTGTTTGTTTTTTTTGCCATAATTTTGCATTTAACAAAAAAAATAAATAAATTTCACTTAATTTTTTTTGTAAATGTGAAAAAAGCTGTTTTTGTTTACATCTCTATCTTGAAATATGTTGTACTCAGTTGCAAAAAATTTACTTTTTCTACCATGTACAGAGTTGCACGGAGACGGGCACCGTAATTTGAATGTAATTTCGTCGAAATTACACAAAATCATGTAATTCCGCAACTGTCAAAATGATATCAATATTAAGGTGATATCAATATTTTAAAATTTAGTCTTGGAATTTTAAGATTTTTTTTTGCAGAACGGTAATGTCTATCCGCCCGTCTATACATTAGAGTTATATGGGTCGAAAATTATGCATAATTCAGAGAAGGGTAGTATCAACACTTCAATGATCACGTTTAATTTTTCTATTTATTAGTAAGCAAAAGATATGCATTTTTGGAATTATAAGATGTTTTTTTGACTGAATGGTAATATCCGTCCGCCTATACATTTGGGTTAAATGGGACGAAAATTAAGCTTGATTTAGGAAAAGGTGATATCCATATGTTGATAATCACGTTCTATTTTTTCTATTTATTACTTAGTTATTAAAAAAATGTACTTTTAGAATTCTAAAACGTTTTTTGGCAGCATGGCAATATCCGTTTGTCTATACATTTGGGTTAAATGGGTCGAAAATGGCACTTAATTCAGGGAAAGGTGATATCAAAATTTTAATACTTACATTTAGTTTTATTTAATCGAGAAGTGGAAAAAAAATTGTTTTCGAATGTTAAGATTTTTTGAGAGAATTCTAATGTCCCTCCATCTGTTTGTTAATTTTTTCAAACTTTCCAATTCAAAATCGTTTAACTTTTGACTCAATAAAGATAACGACTCAAAATTTTCTTTGTTCGATATATAATTTTTTTTTTTAAACAACTGCATAAAGTATAACAAAATCGGTTGAAAATATTTGGCTATATATGGAAAATATATAGCCAAAATCTTGTAAAATTGAGATTTTTGAAATTTAAATTGTATACAACTCGAAAAATATATAAGATAAGTAGTACATGCAAGCAAGTTTTCTTAAGGATTTATCAAGGACTTTAAGGTGATATAAAAATCTTGGGTAAGGAACAAAAATTTGCTAGTGGTTAAACATTTTATATGACACTAGTACCCTATTTTGAACCCACATAGTTCCGCTATATTACTGTCTTCTGCTACGCCTATGTAAAATTTCATGTAAAGCCAACCAGCCGATTAGTAGTTATAGATTTATTTCGATTCTTCCCCACTGTTTAATGTTTGATAAAGCAAAGAAAATGTCTACACGTAAGCTGTTTTTTGTATGAAATCTGCTGGAGTTCTCTTGAAAAAAAAATATTTTCTCAAATCGGGCTTTATATGCGCACGATTTTTTTTTTTCATAATATTAAAGTGGACAATATACACTATTTTTCACTATTTTTTATACCCACCATCAAAAAGATGGGGGGTATATTGATTTTGTCATTCCGTGTGTAACATGTTGAAGGAATCATCTAAGACCCCACAAAGTATATATTTTCTGGGTCCTGGTTTGATTCTGAGTCGATCTAGCTATGTCCGTCCGTCTGTTAAGAGCAGGATAGGGCTCGAACGGGACAACGTAGGGACGAAATTTGGCACAAATATTTGTCTTATATAAGGTTTGTCGGGGATTGAAAATGGGCAAAATCGGTTAATAAACAAAAAAGTTATGGACTAAAAACTAGAAACACAGGGTGTCCGTTTTATACTTTTCTGCTGATATTTCTTCAACAAAAGCAGGTACGACAACGAAATTTTGTACGTATAGTTCGGGGATCGATATAAACTCGGAAACCGAAAATGGGCGTGGTCCGCTCACTTTACTGCCCACTTCCTATATAAGGTGAAAATCAACGAAATTGTGTTCAAACAGTTCAAGGACCAATGTAAACTCGGAAAGCAAAAAATGGGCGTGGTCCGCCCACTTTGATGCCTACTTTACCGCCCCCTCCCATATAACGTAAAATTTGAAAAAGTTGATGGTGCGTATATAGATTCGGCCGGGCCGAATATTCGCGCTTGTTTTTTTTTTTTTTTTGTTTGCATTCCATGAAAATTAGTGTATTTTAGGACAATTTTCAAAAAAATAACAAAAATATTAGAACAAAATATAATTTACAAATGCTTAAAGAAAAATACACTTAAATATCTGAAGTTGATGGTTTCATTTTAAATTTTTACCTTAAAAAACTTTTTATTTAAAATAAATATACTGAAGGCTGATGAAAATTTAATTTAATATTGATGTATAATTTTGTCTATTTTATTCGGTACCCAACTTTAGTACAAACATTTTAAAATTCAATTAAGCGCCACATTTGACACATTTTACCCCAACGTCCGTCGGTCTGAATGCCCTATTAAGGAGTTTTCAAAAGATTCTGCAACTTTAATAGAGGGGGAAGCAATTCGTAAGTTTTTGTATAGCAATAAGAAAAAAAATTATCACTCAATACACACAAGAATTATGTAATCGACTTTTGATAAGGCTTAATAATTGCAGAATTAAGGTTGTAAATACACTTACTGTTTATTTAAGGTCAGAAAAATTACGATGTAATGATACTGTTTTGAAATACTCCACAAAAGCAAAAACTAAGAAATTCGCTGTTGATTTATATAACCGTCTATTTTTAAATGATGTAGGTGAAAATACAGATTCTGATAATGATTCTAGTTTGTATTTTGTCACAGAGTCCTAAAATTGGACACCTCGGGTATGAATATTTTTAAAAACAATCCTGATTTGTTATATATGCATCAATTTCAAAGATTTTTGCATGAAAGGATTCTACTCTTTAATATTTGCAACGCGAAAGAACTAAAACCAGAGATTATAAGGCTGAGTCTTATTCCTAGCGAAAAATTCCTATCGGAACTAAGTTAAACTACTTGTAAATCCTTAAAGTGGAAAATCATTCGAAACGTTCCGCGATTCCCTGAGAATCATTGGCCTAAATCTGACCCCAACCATTCGCTCAGAAAGCCTGCATACATTTGGTCGATTTAATGATATCCGTTCAGGTATGTCTGTCTGTTCATGTGAACATTTTGAAAGTTGCTTTTTTGAATATTTATGTATTGGTCCATAATTGACCAAAGCTTACATATGTAATGTCCTTTTCCGAAAATCCTCCTAATGTGTATAAATACCACGTACATTACAGCGGGTCGAAAAAAAAGTTGCACCAGTCACCCCCTAGAATGAAAGAATACTAAATGATATTTCCAAAAATACAAAAACTAATTTTTTGCCACGCCTAAAAATACCGCCTTTTTTGCTTTTTTGTATATAGCGTCGCCATTTTAAGGCTGATCGCAACATATGGCATATCGTTGTTAATGGTTGGAAAATAGCTTCATTTCTTTGGTTGTTTTTGAATCCGACATCAAATTCTTGATATTACTTTTGGTATTTCGGATCCTTCCCCTCTAATATCATGTTATTTTTTAATGTGAAGAAAGCCCTTTTAAAATTATTTATTATTAGCTTTTAAACTATTTCATTATATTCACAAACAACAAATTTACAAAAAATTTAAAAGCAGTTTGATTTTCCACAGTATTTATAAGTTAATAAAATTTGAACACAACACAGTGAGGAATAAAAGTAAGTAAAAATTCAATTTATTTATTAAATTTTTTAAAATAATAAAAATAGGTCTATACCATAGTTCTCACTGCATTTTAACTCTTTGAAACGTTTCATGATTTTTCCAAATAATCTTAAAATTTGTATATAACGTTCAAACAAAATGTTTTTTGAAGCGAAAGGAATAAAATTACGAACAAACCGCGACCTTTACAAAACTTGAAAAATTTGGTTATGTTTATTGTAAAAGTTTATGCCCCATTCTGGTTCCTAGTGAAAAGTCGTCCACAGTCTATAAATGGAAGTCGTCTCATTTTTAATTATGTTGTGTGGATTAGAGAACTGCCGCAACATATTCAGGAAATTATTCGTCCAGTAATAGAACATAATAGTTATTATTTGCAAAATGAAAACGTACTTATTGCAATGATTACAGATAGTGATGCAAGTATACTGACGAACTAGTCAAATATCAGTATTCTTCAGAAAACATAATCGAAATACCAGGTAAATTTATATTAAAACTTACACATAAGTTTATATTAATCTTTAAATTATATTTGTATAGACTTTCTATGCCACTCTCAAAATACAGATCGTTTTGTACGAGTCGTAAGTGAATCTGGTAATAAAGTGACTGATGGGAGGCGTTTGGGGCATATATGGTGCCCGGCAAAACTATAAGGTCACTTTTCATTGCACCGTGTATTAAAAAGTACAAGGGATATTTAATGGTACTACTATCTAAAATATTTATTACTAAAAGGAAAGTTCACATGATATGATATGCCATATGTTGCGATCGGCCTTAAAATGGCGACACTATACACAAAAAACAAAAAAAGCGGTATTTTTAGGCGTGGCAAAAAGATATTTTTTGTATTTTTGGAAATGTCATTTTTTTTTTTTTTTTTTGTATGAAGACCGACTCGCTCTAATGTACAACTTTCTTATAAAAGTATAAATGTATTTTTTAATTTTAAAACATAAATAAAATTATGTTAAATATTTTGATTTTTAGATACAAAACAAATTCACAATAGTGCCAACTAAAAGTTAATTAAATTTTCAATACTGCTTATTTTAACTTCTAGTTAAATATTAACCGGAAGTTAGATAACTTGTTTTTATATTTGTACTTGTGAATACCCATTATCCAATATTTTAAAAAAATATTTTTTAAATCAAAGCCTCCACGTACTAATCCCTATTTTCGCTATCGTTCAACGCACTGTGCGTTAGCTGTCTACCTGTGCGGTCTACCAACAAGCCATATCCAAACTTTGTCAATTTTCCAAAAAATTTTAATTTTGTTTGAAAAATTCTCAAATCGCAAAGCTGGGATCAAACAAAAATTATAAAACACCTTCATACATACATTGGGTAAACACTCAAGAAGTATTTTCTGACGGACGACTCTTATAGCGATAGGCCAATTTTTAAAAAACATTTTTCCACATTTTGTTACAAAAAATTGGGAGTATTTTTATTCCCTGATTTTGTGGCAAGTCTATCTATTTTGTGTTAAAATTCCGTTTGAATATGTCTACTCGTTTATTTTTTTAAGTCCAAATATTAAATTATTTCTAAAAAAAACTTACTTAAAATTTAAATTTTTTAGGTCATGGTCTGAAAAAAGTTGAATAAGCATAAATATGTATATTTTATATTTATTTTTGCAAGTTTTTAATCCCAAAACTAATTCCGAGGTTAAGTCGTGGTATCTTGCTCATTAAGCAAGACATCTATTTGCTTAATATATGATACCTTGACCCCAAATTGTATTATGAATAGAATTTACAGGTGTAGAAGACTGAAGGTTTAAATTATTTCTTAAATCTTTAAATTCATCAATCGTGTTATGGTAGGTAACTTGAGAACGATGCGAAGTTGAATATATCCGCGATGAGTTATTATTATGCTTTAAATGTTTGCCATTAAGTTTATCTCTAATTTCTGAATATATTTTAAGTTTCGGACAAGATATATAAGTTAACTTATGGTTGCCACTGCAATTTGTACACCGTATTTTATTTTCGTCAGGGCAGTTCGTAAGAGAAAACAAGTTTGTCCAGTTGTTCTTAATAATTACTTCCAAAAAAGTGAAAATAAATGAAATTTTAGCAGGAAAAAAGGTTAATAATTTCTAAGAAAATTAAAATTTTATAAATTTTAATGCATTTTTATTATCTTTTAATAAGGCTAAAACTGAATTTTTGTAAAAAAAATTTCATAAACATAGTTTTAAAGGAAGTACTTCAAAAGAAATGAATAAGAAGCATAAAAGAAGAACATCCTACCAATGACAATCATGGGTTAAGAAAAGAACTTCTGCAGCTCTTTTGCACCAGTAACTACTTCCTTCCAATGCCAACACAATGTGAAATTCATGATTTTTTCAGCTCTTTTTCAGTTCCTTTTTTGCTGGGTACATATTGCTATAATCTTTAATGATGATGTACCATTTTCAAACTTCATTTAAATCTCTTGGCTCGGAAAGGTTTTTCATATTTTTTTGCCAATATTTTTAGCTTTTTTCGACATATTAAAGTCCAGTTTGTATCACATGATTTTATATTATATTAAAAGCACGATTTTGGACTATTTTTGGCAATAATAAATATATATTATTAATTTTGAAATATGTAAAAATTTTCAAATGAAGAATCGACAACAACTTTTCTTTTACATACCGCTACTTTTTCAAGATTTAAAATACACGTTTCAAAAATATTCGTCTTGAAATGATTAACAATATCTTTCAAATGAAAACTAATTTTTATCAGATTTCCGAACACTATATTAATTGAGCACAAAATATTGTTGAGAACCAACTTTAAAAGTTTTTAGATTTATGTTTTATAACGAATTAAAACGATAAGAAAAACTATTTATACTGATTTATAAATTTATACCACAGATGATGATTTATCTTTTTTAAATTTTTAGCATGAAAATCTATTTAAGTTAAAAATCTGAAGTATACAGTTTTTAATTAAATATTAGAAATACTAGTTTTTATTCCATAACTGAATCATTTTATAAAGAAATCATAAAATTTTTGTTTTCTTCTGCAAATTTAATAGAAATATTTATATTTTTTAAATAATTTTTTCTTTAATTCGTAAAAGATTTAAATAGAAGAAAATCGATTTTTTTTTTCATAATTAAAATGTATATAACTTTTGATTCCGTAAAGATTTTTTCAAAAAGTTTTTTTTTTACACAATTTTGTTATACTTTAAGGTGGGGTCCGAAGATTTTTTCTCTGAGTTACGAATTTTGCACAAACACATAATACCCCAACCACATATGGTGGTGTAGGGTATAAAAATGGGGTTTTTCCGAGATATACATATGTAGAGTTTTAAAGAGTTATTGGGTACAATTGGGTAAACATTTTTATAAGCGATAAAACATTAGATGTTAGCTTGTGTAATAAAGAAAAACATTTTGCCAATATTTGTCTAAACGAAAAATATTTAATTGTATATTAAAACAAACCAGTTGAAATTATGTAAAAATCATACTATATTATACTACCAGAGGAATCCCTGGAAGTTCAAAATAAAGATTTTATACAACTATAGCCATTAAAAGTGTAATAAAAACATTTTTACTAAATTTCTCGTAAGTTTGGGTATGTTACTTGCCTAAAATATATCTTAAATGAAATCGCAATTTCTTGATTTTCTGCATTATTTTTCCGTTCACTATAAAAATTGCCTTCATTTTTAATATTTTCAATAACATTAATTATGATATAGAACGCATTTGTGTGTTTTTTCTTAAAATGTTCTTATATAATAAGTATACTTAAATTTACAGTTTGATTTATTAATTTACAGCCTTTAGTTCAACAAAAAGTCTAAATAAAGCCCATTTTCCCTGAAAAACAAAAGTAGCCATAACAATTAAAAAAAAAAAAAAGATAGTTTTCCATGATATTTTTGCTTCCACGAATTAATCCCATTTTCTCTATATTTCAACACACTGTGCGAGGCAGATAGAAAATTTTAAAAATTAAAATTTGCACAGCTGCCACCATGCCACCATGAATATTTATTTGTAGAACACAATTGAAATGAAAATTTCCTAAGGCAGTAAAAGTGGCAAAAACTTGAAAAAGATTAAGCTAATGCCAACGCTAATGGCGTTACCCGAACGAACGTTTGAGTTTCTTAATAAGAGTATAAAAAGAAATCATTGGATAGTTATTGCTTAAACTTTACGTAACTTTAACTGTACAAATTTTATTTTATTAAATATTGCATTATAGAACATGTGGTCTTTTGGATCTACCTTAAGCGATGAAGTTACCTCCGCCGAATTTTCTTGTATAAATAATGAACGTTATCGTAATTTCGTGACTGGCTTACAATTGCAGTCCTTAACACAGCGACATCATTTTCACCAGCAAAAATCCGCTTCCCATCGTGTTCATCCGAAAACCCAGCAGCAACAAAACGCCTTGCGAAATAACATCTCTAACCAACAGCATGATTCCAGGTTTGCAATTTAAACATACAGATGGACGCTTATTTACGATAAGATATCAAATTAATAAAAACCAACGTAAAATGCAAATTTGTTATCGAAGTTAAATAGGCGTCCGAAAGTTGATAAAATAACACATAATGTTCGAATTTATTATTTTATGAAATTAATTTTTATTTCCTTTATTTAATTTTAATTCTCCATCAACGCTTTGTGATTTCTAACTTAAATTATTTAAATGTTTAAAATTTAATAAAAAAAAAAAAAAAAATTAATAAATTTTCTCTTTCACAGATCA
This sequence comes from Protophormia terraenovae, assembly GCA_951394005.1. NCBI lineage: Eukaryota > Metazoa > Arthropoda > Insecta > Diptera > Calliphoridae > Protophormia > Protophormia terraenovae. The sequence continues at coordinate 8,956,710 of OX596078.1, forward strand.
TTACATCAACCACACGGATTTCACATTTATCATACAAGCCCAGATGAGCAGCACCAAAAATTGCTACTTGAGCAACAGAACCAACCATTGGGTCAAGACATTTTTAGAGTTAACGCCATTTTGACTAATACCGATAAATATTTTAGTCATAATATTGAATGTCGTAATGATGGTAGCACTTACAAACAAGAACCGTTTAATCCGCATCAACAACATCTTAATATCAGACATCATCCGCATCATTCTCGATCTGATCTATCATCTGAAGAAATGTCGAATCATATATACATTCAACATCATAATGGTCAAGAAATCGATGTTAAATATAGTCCTCCACATAAAACTATTTTCAATTTTGAATCACAATCCTTAAATAGATCCAATGGAAATCCGAACAAAAGATTAGCAGATGTAAGCTGCTCGAATAAAACTACGGATGCCGCAGAAGAAGATTCGGGTATTGTAGATTGCGACAGAGAGGAAATTCAACGCAAACGTAAAAAAGGTCATATACCCTCTTTAGATTATGACGACATTGAAATTAAAGCAGAAACAGAATCCGAATCGGAATTAAGAAACATTGACATACCATTACGAACTAAGTCGTACTAACTAGAGTTCATGAAATCAATTTATTTTTAAATGCGATTTTTCAAATATAGGACAAAATAAGGTTCTGGTTTTTTGAATTGTCAAATAAACTTGGCTTAAATTTTTAGTTTAACTTAAATCAAATTCAAATGGTATTTAATCAATTATTGTATTTATTGTTTTATTTTCGTATTAGCTTAAAAACTATAAGTTAGTTTATACCTATATTGATAAGTAAGATTATAGTGTATTAAGAAATCAAAATTAAAAAATATGTAATTTCGCCTATAGTTCCAAATAACCCTAAAATATAACATAAAACATATTATTAAATCATCATAAATATTTGTCACCACATTTGAAATATACTGATGAAGTTTGAATAAAAAAAACATGGTGTGGTGACTATAAAAATTAAGTACATAAATGTGTTTTTATTTATATTTAAAAACAAATAATTAACCTTAATTAGCTCTAAGTAAATTTCTTTTAAAATAAATATCAATAAAATTAATAATAAAAAATTAGCAAATATAAAAATTGTTTATCTGTATTATACTTAGTTAAGTGGAATACATATCAATCTATGACAAAACTACTTAAGAATTACTTGCAAGCCATAAATAATAAAGAAACGGACAAAATTTTAACATTGTGTAATAAAATTTATAATAAAACTTATTTAAAATGAACTCCTTTCTTATTAATAAACATTTTTTTAAATAAATTCTGGCACAGTGGGGCCAAATGCAAAATAAATGGTAATAAGTATGGATCTCTAAAACCACTGAACCGATTTAGATAAAACTTGGAACATTGATAGATGAGGAGTTAGGACACGGAAGGTGGGTCAAAGTGGACCACCTCGAGGGTGGAAAACATATCGGTGCTTATAACTTTTGCTTATATGCTCATTTGTTTGATATTTTTTGGCATTTTCTGAAAGATTGGACCTCAAGAAAATGTGCAAATGTAGTTGTTAAAAGTTCTGAATGGTCACCCTACATCCAGCAGTGGTTAAAAATGGTAAATTTTGGAAGAAAAGTTCAACTTTTTGAGTTTGTAAAAAATTGATTGTCGAGACTTTTGTGAATTAAATTAGAAAGCTAAATATGTGTTTAAAGGTTCTGCAAAAAATTATGACAGCCTACTGGTAAATTTAGTCACACGAGGGAATTTTCCGAAAATACCCATATTTTCAATACTACAAATTTTGATCTCTAAAAATATATATTAAAATTTTATATGTTTTTCTGATATTTACATTTATTAATTTCTCATTAAATATTTTATAACATGTGCAAAAATTATTTTGATACCTATAAGCGTTTAGAAATTATTCAGGTTAAAATTTATGAAATATGTCTATGTAAACATAATTTGCATTTGTTTGTTTTATTTTAAGAGAAGTGTAATAAAAATTTTAAAATAGTAAAGCATGTTATATATTTTTAAAGAAAACACAATTTCCTTTAAAATGATATATAACATTACTATTTTGAATTTATAACGGTTCTAGTAAATCAATTTCAAATAAGCAAAACCCCAAAAAATTGTAAAATCTTCATGTTCCTTTCTATTATTGGTAAAGCAGTGCGATAACACAGTGCGGTAAGGAGGTAATAACAAGAACATGAAAAAACGAAAGATTTTACAATTTGCAACGCTTTGCTAATTTCAAATTTATTTACAAGAAACGTTCCAAACACAACATAGTCATATTATACATCATTTTAAAGGAAATTGTGTCTTCTTTAAAAATATATAACAAGCTTTACTATTTTAAAATTTTTATTTTTTTTTCTGTCTTGCTTAGAATTCAAAAATCCATAAATATTTAAAATCGCTTCATATTTGCAAAAGTTATAAGCCCCGATATCTTTTCCACCCTCGAGGTGGTAAAATTTTACCCACTGTAGCTCCTTCCGTGTTCCAGCTACACACTCCAGTCGACAATATG